>VZTO01023925.1:243372-299304 GCA_013400615.1 Syrrhaptes paradoxus | reverse complement strand
TGCTGTGTTGTTCTTACAACAGATATCAGGGTGGTTGAAATCCCCCATGAGGACCAGAGCTTGTGAGCATGAGGCTGCTCCTGTCTATAGAGGGCTCACGCACTTGCTCTTCCTGGTCAGGTGGCCTGCAGCAGACCCCCACTAAAATGTCCCCTGTCCCTGCCCTCCCTTTGATCCTGACCCACAAGCTCTCTGTTGGCTCCTCATCTAACCCCAGGTGGAGCTCCATGCACTCCAGCTGGTCTTTGACATAGAGGGTGACACTCTCTCCTCATCTGCCCTGCCTGTCCTTCCTAAAGAGCCTGTATCCCTGTATTCCAACACTCCAGTCATAGGATCCATCCCACCATGTCTCTGTAATGCCAGTAAGATCATAACCCCGCAGGCGTGCACACATCTCCAGCTCCTCTTGTTTATTCCCCATACTACGTGCATTCATATAGAAGCACTTAAGCTGGGCTCCCAAAGAGGCTGGACCTCCTGTGTGCTGCTCTCCAGCCACCCTCATGTCAGCCTGTGAACATTTTCCAGGCTCTGGACATTTATTGCTGGCTTTTCTGTCACTGGAGTGGTAAGAATGGGATGGATTAAGGCTCCCCTCCCCTGGCAATATTAGTTTAAAACCTTCCTCACCAGGTTGGCAAGCCTACGACCAAAGATACTTTTCCCTATGATCTCTCTGTCCTCAGAACCATGCATGGATGTTGAATCCACTGATGTTACAGAGCAGTGCTGCAGGAATTTTATTTCTTGCAAAACAGACTAGTCTGGTTAAAGTTTCTACCTTTGCCGGGTGCTAGCAGGAATATTTTACAACTACACTGAGAAAATAAATTGAGGCTGGGATGGCTTTTCTGCTGTGACCAATGTTTTGCACAGAAGTTAGCTGAGGTAGTAGACCTGTTGCAAAACTCAAGAAAAAGCTTTATTGATATGGATGAGTTTCAATTAAAACTGTGTAGAAATCCCCACCCCTGTGACTTAGCCCCTTTACCTTCTTATGAAGGCAGTGAGAAGTCTGGACAAGTGGTTATTCTCTGAGACTCCTCTGATGTGCTCCCCCTGATTTGTCCCCAGACAGAGTCTGTGATTTACACAGATGTGCTTTGCACCTGAAGGTTTACTGCTGCATAGTGGAGGAGAGATTCCCACTCCCTGCTCAGCCCCCCAATTCCACCTCATCCTCACCCTCATCCCTTTTCATTACTTAACGAACCTGGTCTCCTGTGTTTTCTCTACTCTTTATTCCATGTCACCGGGGCTGAGTGACTGCTGAAGATGAGAGGTGATGAGGAGTGTGAAGAGGGAAGCTTCTGCCTTTGGTCTGAGCCTGACGGGAATGATGAAAACCACATGGGCTATGAAAAAGTCCAGTCCAACTTTCTGTTTACCGAGCTCCCTAGAAACGTCAACATCTGTCACCAAGTTACCCCTAAAAGGGGCAACCCCCTTGCTACAGGACCCCGATGGCAGGTCCCATCCCTCTTCCCCCAGCACGGCTTGGAGCGGAGGGGTGTTGACAGAGGGAAAGGGAGGTTATCCAGGATTTGGTGGTGGCTGTATTAATAGACAAAGGAGATCAGAAGCGATACCCCTGGCTCAGAATTGCCGTGCCACCGCAGGCGCGGCCAGCCGCTCCGCAGCCAACCAGCAAGGCGGGGGAGGGGGGCCGCCGGGGCTCCCCCCGGCTGAGCTCGCTGTTTGCCCTCCCTGCAGCCGGGGGCCCTCAGGGGTGACCCGCGGGGCTGGTGGCCGCAGACCCGCTCCGTTATTATTACGATGCACACAGCGAATTTTCCCTGTATTAGTCATTTCCCGAAGATCAAACCCGAGGACAGCTGAGAATGCAATCGATCCCTACAAAATACGTTAGCGAAGCCTTCAATCAAAGTAGATATTTCCTTGGATTTATTTCTTTTTTTATTTTTCAATAATTTGTAGCATATTGCTTTTCTATTTTTTTTCCTGGCGGCGAGTGGCCCGCCGAGTTACAACCACGTGTGAGTTAGAGTTAGAAAATGTATAAATACTTAATGCGCAAAGCCAAGGGTATCGGATGCAAAGAGCAACCGCTGCGCAGCGCCGGGAGCCGGGCGGGCACCGGGGCGGGCACCGGGGCGGGCACCGGGGCAGAGCGGGCGGCTCACCCGGCTCCCGACCGCTCGGACACTTCTTGCAGCTGTTCCGAGGGAAACGCTCCATGAGTCCCTGTATTTTCGCAATCCCTCTGCTTCCCGCTGGCTACACCAGTTCTTTGACCAATGTGAACACAGGCAAAAGAGTTCGTGGTGAGGCTGTCCTCGTGTTCTCTCGCCATCCCTCGTCCGGGCTTGTATTTGGTTTTATTTGATTTCTTCATTTTGCTACTTTTACTTTCTTGAACGGGGAAAATTTCTGCAATGCGTTTTTATTTACAAACTGAGAACTCGAAAAAGTCGTTATTGGTTTCATCGTAATATAGGTTGATCATTATTCGGCCACATTTTTGTAAGAATCGATAGTCCCGATTTAACTTTGTGAGATAAACACTTTCAAAGAAAGCAGATCGGAAAGCCAAAATAATTGTAAAATTAATGGCTGAAACATTCTCCGTGTGGAACAAATGCTTAAAATATGTCACTGCCCTATAAAAAAATAGCGCGGAAGCATTTTTCCGGGCCAACTTCTGCTCGTATTACTGAAACGTGTAATCCTTTTGAAGTCATATGGCAAAGAGGACTCCTCACATGATTAAAATCAACAAAGTTCGCCCTCAAATTCTTAGGCACAAGGGAAGACTTCTTTTCCCCAGAGCTTCCACTGGTTCCAATGGTCTTTCTGAGCCTGAAACAGGAGTAACTGTGACCTGTAATATTTTATGACACATAAACCATAAAAGAATAATGTTAACAGTGAACGTCGGCCAAGTAGTGTGCCTGGGGAGAAAATGAATGTTTGTCTTGGAAAGGGAGAAAGGGAAAAAGGAGAGAGAAAGAGAGAGAGAAAGAGGGAGAGAAAGATAGAAAAAAGAGAAAGAAAGTGAAAAAGCTGGAAAGAAGGAAAAAATAGATAAATGTTTTTAATAACTTTAGACATCATATTGCTATTTATTCATGTATTATTCATTTAATTATTTCTGTATTCCCTTTTTTGTGGTTACCAATTTACTGCCATCGCACACAGCTAATTCCCAAGGGAAAACAAACAAGAGATCTTGCTCCTAAACTTATGCGGAAATACATGCCGAAACTATTATCTTAAAAAAATATATATATATAATAGACCCCCCCCCTTCCCCGCCGCGTCAAGGGCCCCCGCTGTGCCCGGGGGGGGAAGCGGCCTCGGCTGGGCGCCCTCCCCCGGACGGCCCAGGGGCCCGGCCCGGAGCGGCCCCGGGACCCATCCGGGAATTCATCGTCTTTCGTGTCCGGGGTCCGTGGGTGGGAGGGGGAGAAGCAATGAAAACCCACTCGAGTCTATAGCCCAAATGTGAGCCGCCATGAGAGAGGTACCAATAAGTCCCTATTAAGCATGCATTTGTGCAGTGATTATGTGAATTTTAGCTTTTGAAGAGTCCCTGCAATTAGCAGCGACGTCCATCGCGTTTTGCCCAGATTTCTCTCTCCTCTTTTCCCATAAAGGGTGGAGGGGGGAGTACAGCCCCGCGGCTCCGCCAGCGCCTTCAGCCGCCCCCCGCCACCCCCTGGCGCTGCCGGGGAGAAGTCCCCGAGCATCCCTCCCTATGCCCCCGACCCCTTTCCTCCTTGAAAATGTCAGGATCTCTTGCGGGGGGGTTGTTTCCCGTATCCTCGGTAGCTCTCGGCAGGGTACCTGCCGTTACCCCGGCGTCGGCTGCGGGGCGGGTGGTGGTGGGAGATGCTGAGGTTTTGCTGTCTCCGCAAAACAGTGGAAAGCGGTTAAGATTTAGTAAAAACTGATGGGGAGAAAAAAAAAAATAAAAACCACGAGAGGAAAGTTGCCGCTGCCGGGGAGACAGCGAGAGGGAGAGGGATGACTCTGTAATTGTTGCCTTTACCGAGGCTGTGAGATTAACCACTGGGACTTATTCTAAAGTGACCCATCACCGAATTCATTTCTGCTTGAACTTTCGGTGAACCTGAGATTAAAGAGGGGAGAGCAGCTAAGCAGTTTGTTGTTAGCTGCCTTTTCAACAGCCCTTTCAGACTGAGTAAATATTGATCGGCTTCAATCTGATTGCCCCAGAGGAAAACACCAAAGCATCTCAATAGCCTCCAAAAGTAAACTTTAAAGGTGAACAGCAGAAATGGCCTTCAGTATGATAGGAAGATGCTAAATTCCGTTTGACATTTGGACGCGGTTTGGGTTGGGGTTTTTTTGGTGGAGGTTTCCTTCATTTTTTTCCCCTGAGACCCTAGAGAGAGAAATTAAAATAAATTTTAAAAGGTGTAAAAACAAAAGGATGTCTACCACCTGAAGGGCAAATGAGTGTCTCCATCAAGCAAAAACACGCTGTGATTTTTTTTTTGTAATATTTTTGTGTCAGAAACCCGAAACTAGTGATTTTCATTCCTCTTTCCCACATCCCCACAGCCCCGACCCGAAAGGTTGACAGTATCGAAATAACTCTAACAAAACGGACCAAAATCGGGAGATTTGGAGTGTCTTTCTTTAAAATTGATCAGGACTGGGAGGGGGGAGAATATACAACCTGAAGTTTGGTCTTGGAAGGAAACGGGTTCTTTGTCTATGGATCGCTCCCCGCAGATGGACGCATTGACAAGTGTCTTGTCTCTCGCATTTAGGCTGTAATTTAATGGCCGCTATTTCGCTCTTTCTAACATATTAAGTCAACACCGGGGGAGTCGGGTTGCAGATCCGGATTCCAGCAATGTTTAGATCCAGATTTCGATATTGAAATGCCCTCATTGGTATGCAAATGCCTCTTTAACACATCCAAGTCTCTGGAAGAAGGCCATCTGTTTTGCTTTGTGGTTTTACACTAATAAACAAAAGGTAAAGTATATGGCAGGCGGGAAAATGAAAGAAATAGAGGCATCGGCGGAAGCCTTTGGAGACAGCCCTGCTCCCTTGCAGTTAGCTCGGCTCTTGATATGGCCGCCGCGCCGTGCAAATCAGGGCTTGTCCCTTTTGACACCGAAGTGAAGGAAATTTCGCAGACACTCTGCGGACCCCGCGAAGCCGATCATGCGTGGGCGGCCCGGGCCCGGGAGAAGCTCGGGAGATGCCATGCCCCGCAGATGGGCTGGGTGAAGGAGATGTCACGCGTGTTTGCGCTGAAATTGAAGAGGCAACAGTGACTTGAGATACCCGTCATCCCGCTGAGCACGGGTCTGCTCCGTCCTGCCACCCGGGTTCTCCCCACATTCGTTCCCCCCACCCCCCGACCCGCTGTTCACTTGGCATGTCTTGGAAATCTTATTAGATTTACCTACGATAACTTGCTCTTTTCCCCCTCCCCCCCAAAAAGGTGGTAGTGGGGAACGGGCTGGGGTTAACGACTGAAGCACACTGCCAAGAACCTGGGAGCTGTCTCCCACTTTAGCACCCATCAGGTGCTGGGGATGGCAGCCTGGGACCAGCTCAGTGCCCGGGCTAATTAAGTGTGCAACCCTTGGCGAGGGGCCTTCGATGTGAGGAAAGACTGGATGAAGACAGTTTCTGCTTTTGAAACGTAGTCTGTTTATGTAAGTGTCAGCATCCATCCCGAGGTGAAAAGGTTAGCACTTGACCCAGGAAGTTCTCATGTTTGCACTTCAGAAATAGATCGGGATCGTAAATTCCTCCCAGTTATGGAGGAGGGAGAGGAGAGCCTTATATTTTATAAAAATACTATTATTTGAGAATAGGAAGGGAAGAAGCTGTGTGTTATGAGTCAGGCTGGGCTGCCAGAGCTCTGAACCAGCAAAACATTGCACGAGGAGTAACGTTGGGAGACTTCTTCCCCTTCCCCCTTGGAAAGGCCCCAGCAATAAAAGATAGGGGAAACCAAACTGCTGAGCCCAGCCTGTGACTCAGCGCTGACGTCACGCAGAGGTAGGCAGACGAGGGCTACCTGAAAGTGGAATATATTTATTACAGACATTATAAGGACCCGTAAATCCTGCCCTGGCTTCCATCACCAGCGGAATCCCAGCGCCTTCATGATTGTACAGAAAATCAGGAGGACATTTCGCTCACACACGACAACTGATAGAACTCAGTGTACCTGCAGTACAGCAAAGCACAGTGCGTCATGCAACGTTCCGGACACCAATCACAGAAGTTATACATTCATTTGGCCATTCGTCACATTCACGAGTAGGTTGAAAAGACATCGAGTCTAAAGGAAGGTTAATATGAAAATAGGAAGAGGTGAGGTCTTTTGGACGGTTATACCCTTCAGTTGAGTATAATCCCACACAGTTTGAGCGGGGGGGGAGGGAGGGACGGGGAGCAAGCACATCAGGTAAGGTTTACAAAACCTAGTGCAATTGCAGCCTTGTTTGTCACATTTAAAGAATTTGCGCTATGTTTTTGAGGTATCTGCTTGAGCTTAAGACGTTTACTTGATACGGTCGTCGGCTTTACCAATATAAAAGTGGATCCAGTTTGGCAAATGCGCTCACCCTGCTTAACCTGATAATCGAAACATCTTTTCTAGAAAAATCTGTAAAAAGATAAATCTCTCGGACAAAGTATTTACAAGCAACAAACTCATAGACACGAACAAAGAATACATTAAATTAAGAGGATGAAAGTCCTATAAGTCGTGTAAACACTTGCAATAGTGCATCTCTTCGTGAGGTTGTGTACCCTAGGTCACTTGTCTTTCACACGGAGAAACTCGGAGGAGCGTCCGAGGAGCGGAGGAGGGAGACCCTTACACGTGTGCCACCACAGTTCCTCCAGCAGAAAGGGCTGGGAAGGGGGGCACGAAAGAAAATCTCTTGGCACCAAGGCGCCGGATCCCGGCGACTGGGACGCGAGCGGGCGGCGGAGCCGGGGTTGTGGGGGAACCTCCCGGGGAGACCGACTGAGGGAGGCACCGACACAACCGCGGTGAACGGCCGCGAGCTGCGCTGGCGGGGGCGTCGCGACGGGCGGCCGTCGGGGCACGTCGGGTCTCAGTTGGCAGCGGCGGCGAGTGTGTCCGAGGCGGAGGAGGCGGGCGAGGCGCTGCAGGGCGAGGAGCAGGACTTCTCCGAGGAGTCCTCCGCCTTCTCCTCGCAGCCCGTAGGTGTGGCGGGGGAGATGGGCAGCAGCCCCTCTTTCTCCCTTTTCTTTTGCTTCATCCGCCGGTTCTGGAACCAGATCTTCACCTGCGTCTCGTTGAGCTGGAGGGAGGCGGCGATTTCCACCCGCCTGGCTCTGGTCAGGTACTTGTTGAAGTGAAACTCCTTCTCCAGCTCGGTGAGCTGCTTGGTAGTGAAGTTAGTTCTGACGGTGTTGGGCTGCCCCACGAAGCCGTACTCCCCAGCCTTGCCTGCGAGGGGACACGGCAGCGATAAGTAAGCGCAAAATGATTTATAGGCGACGTAATCAATATGTCCACACCGGCTAAGCGATAGGGAGCGAGAACTCCTTAGGATAAGAAGGAAGCCCCGGCAGGGTGAGTGATGGAGTGCGAGGTGCTAAACCGGAGTCAGCCTCCAGTGTCAGATGAAACTTGATAAGTGGTTTATGAATTACAAGCAATATGACCGCGGGAGAGGTGGAGAGGGGGCAGCCGGGAATAAGCGGCGCTGGCTTCCAGCGCCGCGGGCAGATGGCCGCGGCTGCTCCTCGAGGTGTGGGAGGCCCCCCTGCCCAACGCCCCGCGGGGCACCGCGCCGCTCTCCCAGCACCCACGGGAGAAGGAGAGAGAGCCACTGACCTGTTTTGGGTGGGTTTCTCTTCACTTTCATCCAGTCGAAGGTTTGAGCCGGCGGCGAGGTCTCGGCGGAAGGGGAGCGGGCGTTTTCCCGGTGGCCGGCGTGGAGGGGAGACAGGGCATGGCTGTAGGTGCTCAGGGGCAGGTTCTGCTGCTCCTGCCCGTAGGAGGGAGGCACGTACTGAGCGGGTCCCCCCGCGTAGCCCTGGTGCGGGTGTGGATGCTGTGCGGAGGAGATGCTCCCCGAGTACACGGCGGGGGCGCAGGTGGGGAAGCCGCCGCCCAGCTCCGCGTCCTGCCCGAGAGGGTAGGGGCCGTACGCCGGTCCGAAGCCCTGCGCGCCGTAGGTCGGGCCGCAGCCGGGGTGGGCGTAGGACACCCCCAGGCCGCCGTGGTGCTGGTAGGCGGCGGGTTGGGCTGGGGGGTGATGGTGGTGGTGGTGGCGGTGGGGGCTGATGGGCACCCCCCGGCCCGGGAGGAAGCGGTCCTCCCCGCTGCAGCTGCCGGCGCTGACGGCGCAGGGCTGGAAAGTTGCAATCCCGTGGTCGGGGTGGTAGGTGCGCGGGGCGCAACCCCCCCCCTCGCCGCCGAGGACGGGGTACTCGAGGAAAGAGCTCATCCTCTCCGCGTCCCTCTGTCACGCCGCCACCGGGTCTTCAGCGTCCGGCGGGGCCGCGCCAACTTTCCCACTTCCTCCATGGGGCCGGCAGGAAAATGACACGAAGGTACAGGCAGCGGGCAGGCACGTGGGGGGCGGCAGCCAATGGCTGCGGGGCCTGCGGGACTTTCCCGGCTCCTGCCGCTGATAGATCGCCGCGTCGGGGGCATTTAAACGCCGAGCGCTCCGACGGCACGGCACGGCGCGGCGCGGCACCGTGGGGCAGGGCGGCGGCGGCCCCCTGGGGCAGGGGGGGAGGGCGGGTCAGGCTGTCACCCCCCCACCGCCGCCGCCGGGGTCCCGCCCTCCGGCTGAGAGGGGAAGGCAGGAGAGACCCGTCCCGCGGAGCCCACCGGCCGTCCCCTCCAAGGTGAGTGCTGCTGCAGCGGGATGCCCCGGTGCCTCTCCTGCTGTCGGCGCTGTCAGGACGGCTCTGGACACCTCAGCCGGCCCTCCGCCCGCATTCCCTGGCTGAGGTGGCGAGGGGGCGGCTGGATCGGCGGTACGGGGCGGGGGGTGGGGGAGAGGACGGTGGGGACAGCGCTGAGAGCATCAGCCCTGGAGACGGGGCTGAGGATGGGACCATGGATGTGATGGGGGACCGCTGCGGGGACAGGGATGGAGATAGGGACTGGGATAACGATAAGGAGGAGAACAGGGATGGGGCCGAGGATACGGATGTGAATGGGGATAGAGGTGGGATGGGACGGGGCCGAGGGATCTCGCTTCTCCTGCCGCGCTGCAGTCCCAGCGCGACGCGACGCCAAGAGTTAAAAGGGGCTTGTCCAGCCGCATCACCAGGCGGCCGCGGACATTAGCATGGAAATGAGCCGCTTTGGGCACTGACGGCCATTGTCCTCTCCCGGGCCTACCGGCCTCCCTCTAGCCCGCATTCTCGCTCCCCCCACACCTCCGCCGGGCTACCCCGCGCCAGCCCGGGGCTGGGGTAGGGGAGGAGGAGCCAGGGAGTAGAGGGACGGATGATGGGGCGGGGGCCCGCGGACTCCGCAGCCCATCTGCTGGGTCCCCACCGCGCCACTACCGCTCACCAGCCCGCCCCGGGACCGGGGGGGGGGGAAGGCTGCCCGGGGTGCCGCGAGTAGCAGCCCGGCGGCCCGGGAAGGCGGCCCGGGGCAGGGGCAGAGGAGCTGCGGGAGCCGCAGGACCCGCCGCCACGGCCCCTTTGTCCCTGCGCTCTCCACCCGGGGCGGCAGTGGCGGGAGGTGGCAGATGGCCAGTGGCAGAGACGGCCCCTGAGAACCGCGCTGAGCAGCAGCTCAAATCTATCCCTCCCTAACCCCACGGGAAAAGAAAAAAAAAGGTTCGTGGATGGAGAAAGAGGGAGGGGGGTGGGATGTGGGTTGCGACCTCATTTCGGTTCACGTGTGTGGAAAAGGAAAGAGGAGGGACAGGCCAGGATTCCGTCCGTCCCGGGGCACCCAGCCGTCTGCAAGGGGAGAGAACGGCACCAACGCACTTCCAAGAGGCGTCGTGTGAAACGTTAACCTCCGGGATACATGGATGGAAAGTCATGTCCCCTGCCACCAGGGCTGCCCTCTCTATTTCTGCAGGTGCATTTCCAGCCGTCCCCTCCATCCCTCTGTTCTCAAGCTCGGTTCTTGCTTGTTTTGAAATCCAAAAGGCTCTTCCACCCTGCCACCTTTCCCTGTTCACAAACACACACACAAACCCTCAGGCTCCTCCCTTCCACGTGAACTGCAACATCCTCTCCTAGATGCAAAGCTCTCCTACTTCTATTAGGTCAGCCCTTATCCCATGCTACCTCCATGGCCTCCTTACTGCCAACCAAAACAGAAGGGCTGCTCTCTCCACCACGCGTTTATCTATATACCCTCAGTATGTCCATTTGTTCTGATTTACGATGCAGGCATGGATGGTGGAAAGGTTCAGTTCCTTAGACTCCAGGGGGTTGGGGTGGAGGACAAGAGCAACAACACTCCAGAGGCATTTATGGCATTATACTGCACCAATTTTGGCTATGATGAGCTATAAACATATTTATTTCATTCTTGTAAAGCAGTTGTGATAAATACGGCGTCAGGACGAGAAAAAAGGCAGGCCGCTGGGACTGTTTATTAATAAAAGGGCTAGCATCTCTTCAGTGTTTTTTCAGGTAGACAAGAAAAAAGTATATTTTACTATAAATAGATCCCTTTTGCCCGTAAATTCCACCGAACCACAGCACCTCTCTTACACTCTCCAGCATCCTGAAACCCTTTTCTCTCCCTTTTTCGTGCCATTGACTCTTTTGTTGCATTGTCTCTCTGGCAGGGCTTTGGGGGTTTTCTGCCTGTACTGTGCGTGGGGGCAACATCATGAGAAAGGCTGAAGCAGAGGGGAAGCTCCCTCCGCCCCCTCTCCGCGGCCCGGCGAGGAGGAGCTGCCACCCCTTCCCTCTGCCCCCCGTCCGGCCCGGCCCCTCCGCGCCCCTCTGCGGCTCCGCTCCGCGTTTCCTGCCCCGAGACTGGGGCTGAGGGGACGATCCCGGCACTTTAGTTTTTTCCATGGGAGTGTGTCCCTTCTGTGGCTTCAGGGCTCACCGAGAGACTCGGAGGTGACTCCTGCTCTCTGGATCCCCCAGTTTATTTAAACGGAGTTTGCGAGAAGTTAAAATATTGACGTGTATTTTTTCTTTTTTTCTTTTTTTTTTTTTTTAAAGCATTGTCAGCGCCCAGCAATCTGGGCACAAAAAAAACCCCCACCCCGTACGTGCACGTTGCGGTCCAGTTTAACCCAGTGACAGAGGAGTTAAAATGCCGGCGAGGCTGCTCGCTTTCCACAGGGACAGGGCTGGAGCACAGAGAAGGACAAGAAGCAGTGCCGAGGTTTCGCCGCGTCCGCAAGTCAGCCAAGCTGTTGTTTTAAAAGAGCAATAAAAATGAATTATGACTAAACGCCTTCTCACTTAATGGTTTTAGACGGGGATCCCCAGCCCCGGCAAATACGTAAGAGGATTTTTATTTGTGCATGTGTTCCTGCAATTGATCTCTTTGATGACATTCTCATTCATAGAAAGAGTTGATTTATGACTTTCGGAAGAATCGCGTTCAGCCCTTCCAGCTATAACCCACGCATCCCGGCTCCACAGCGTGCTGCAGGGCTGGGAGTCCGCACTCCGCGCACGGACGGGCACCAGGGCGCTGTCCACAAACCCCCACTCCAGTCCCACTCGCTTGTGCAATGTCACCACCCACTCACGCGCACTCACACCCACTCACGCACATTCACGCGCAAACAGGGAGCCACGATCGCGCCCCTCGGCCCCGCAGCGGCGGAGCCCCGCCGGCATCTGTTGCTCGGTTTTATCCCGGAGGACGGGGCTCACCCCCACCTTGGCGCCCGGCCACGCCGCTAGCCGGGTGGCGGGCAGTTTGCTGGAGATTTCTGAAAGCCCGTCTGTGCTGCCGCCGGCAGAGAGTGGGCAGCCCCGAGGAAATGGTAACTTTAAAGTCAGAGTTTCCCCTTTTCGTTATCAGTCCTTTTCCCCGCAAGAAGATTTAAACAGAAAAATATCTTCGGTTGTGCCCCTGCACCGGCCCTCAAAAGGACAGAGTGGAGGGGCTGATTCCTCCCTAAATGCTTCCCTCCCCCCACCCCCTGCATTTCTGCCACACTTTTGATTTTACAGGCACTAACTTCTCCATTTCCTCTCCTTCTAGGGCTGATTTCTTGGACCACTCAGCACGTGAGAAGTAACCAAGCCACTCTCTGTGAGCTCTGATATTTTTTAAGAGATGCTTCCTGAAACAGCTTGCTGGCTGCTAAGCACTGCTTTCTAGAAAACCAGTATTATTTTAAAAAAAACAACAACTACAAACAACCCCCTCCCAAAAAAAAACCCAAATCACAGCCTTTCGTGTATGTAACAGGCTAGTTTCTGCAGGAGACGCTTATCCTGATGAGTATCTCTTGTGTTTTGCTTGTAACAGAAAGTGCTCCTTCATGCTTTTGTTACAGCTCAGAATTTCCAAGATTTGTATCCTCACGGAGATAAGATGTTACATTTGTACATTAAAAGGAAGAGATCTCCATCAAGGCTGTGAATGGTTTTAGTTTCTTTGTTGTTTTTTTTCCTTGTGAGAATCCTTGTAATAAAGAATTTGAAAGTGTTTTCCCTTTATCATAGGAGTTCTAAATTGCCAAAAGAGCAAAGCTCGTAGTCAGACTGTGGGATTTCGATTATTAGTAAATTAATAGTAGAAGGGATGGAGAGAAATACCCGTCATGTTATCAGTCTTGAAAGGAGAGAGAAAGAGAGAGGGAGAAAGAGAAAGAAAAAAAGAGAAAGCTCCTTGTAGCAAACAAGAATTTATTCTACCAAAAATACTTATGACAATGTACCCTAATGCAATACAAAAATAAAAAGAAAGTGAAGATACAATTCTTATATGATCACTTTCTTACAGACCTCATATATTGCTTTCATAGAAGGACCTAGAATGTGGCTAGGTTAAAATTGAACACAACTAAAACTTCATAAGAAACAGCAAAATGTCAGAGGGAGGTAATAAACAGAAAATACTGACCAGGAAAGGGGAGGGGAAAAAAATTAATTCACAGGAAAAAAATAAAGAGGAAGAATAAAGAGGAGAAAGCAGGACCACTGGAGAGGACGTCTTTAATTTCTCAGTAATTCAGATGCTGCAAGTCAATTGTGGTGAGTGTGTCTGTAAAAAAGTCAAAACTGTCAGCAGAAATATCTACAGGACTGTCCAGAGATCCTGGCAAACTAGGGGAAACTGCGTCTGAAAGATGTAGGCAGGAATCTGTGGAGAAAACGTTAAAGTCCTGTAAAGAAGGGACATCTAGGGCCTCAGGACTGTCATTGTTCAGGCCAGCTGCACAGTTCTGGGCCATTGTTGAGAGGCAGTTTTGAACAGTGGGTGACTGATGTTGAAAATGTTTCAGATTTTTCTCATTGCTTGTTAAAGGCGAAACGGGGAAAGTTTGGGACTCGCCATTGTGCGCATTCTGCGCCTGCTGCTGGGAGAGGGCATTCTGCTGGAAAGCATAGCCTTCCCGCTCCAAGAGAGCACCGGAGACGTTGCTGAGGGCTTGCTCGAAGAGGGATTTCTCCTCCTCCTCCTCCTCCTCCGCCGCTTTCTCGGTGTCCTCTAGGCTCTTAAATTTCCCCTCGCTGTTTTGATTCTCCTTGCACTGGGTCTGTCTCTTGTGCTTCATCCTCCTGTTCTGGAACCAGACTTTGACTTGTCTCTCAGTCAGATCCAGCAAGGCTGCGATCTCAACCCTCCTTGGTCTACAGAGGTACTTGTTGAAATGAAATTCTTTTTCTAGCTCCAAAAGCTGGGTGTTGGTGTAAGCCGTCCTCAGCCGCCTAGATCCACTGCTACCACTATCGGGGATTTCAAGGGGGTCTGTTAAAAAAGAAAAAAAAAAAAAAAAAAAGAAGAAGAAAAACACCACCGCCACATATACCCCAAAGCACCACCGCCAGAACAGCGGAGAGCAAAAACACATGCATGCACACACAAAACAGATAAATGCAGCGATTGAATTTCAGTACCCGAGCACAACGCATCCCGGGGGGGTGGGGGGGGGAGGTGTGGTGTCTCTCTCTGCACGTATGTGTCTATATCTATATGTCCATATAGCATAAAATAGCAACTGCAACAAAATGGCCGCCCCTGGATGCAGCAAACCCATTGTGTTGCACTGCTGAGCGCCCGGTGCTGTGTGCCCCTCGGCCACCGCTGCAAAATTATTGCCTCCAGCTCCCCAACCTCCCCACACCAGAGCAAACTTTATATTAGCCATACCGCAATTTATAATTAATGCATCAGCTGCTTAGCTGAGCGGGAGCAATCTATCACTCTTCATTACTGTCAAATATCCTAACTCTAGGACGGCGAGACAAGAGAGGTCAGCTCCAACTCAAATAAATCATCCCGCATTAAGCAAGTTTGAGGAAAGTTTGGGTTTCCAGTGAGCTCCGCCAGCTCCGTTCTCCCCGCCCGCCCGCCCCTCCGCCTGGTCCCCCTGCGAAGCCGGGGGGATGCGGGGAGCCAAAAAAAGTGGCCCGTCGGGGCCGGCGGCGAGTGTTTGGACTGACCTTTGTGGCTGAGGCAGGCAGGTCCGGCGGCTGAGGCGGAGGCCGAAGCAGGCGGCAGCGAGGATCGCTTGGACGCCTTTTTCTCTTTCATCCAGGGGTACTCCGGGGGCGGCGGGGCGCCGGCGGGGCCCGGGCTGCCGCTGCGGCCGCGGGGGCTCGCCTTGGGGCGACCGCCGCCGCTGTGGCGAGGGTGGCTGCCGGGGTTCAGGCTGGGGATGGTCTGCTCGAAAGGAGGAGGAATCAGTGTCGAGTGTGAAAGCGTCGAGTTCTTGATTGATGAACTTTGAAATGTATCACCGACAGGGGGAAAAGATGTCAGGCACTCAGCAAGCGATGGCTGGCTATTGATAAAACCGATCTCTCGCTCAAATGCGAAATTCATGGCCTTTCAACTGGCAGCCCCCGCGGAGAAAAAGTTCCCTCGGATTCAGGGGGCTCGGGGGGGGGAAGGCCCAGGAAAAAGGAGAGAGAGGAGAAAAAAATACAGCATAGAAGATCGCTGGTGGGGTTTTTTTTTTTTCTAATTCACTGATTACAGCCGTATGGGGACCGTGCTACTATTAAACTATTGAATTCATGGAGACAAGGTTGAAATTGGACCGAATTGGCTGTCACATGATTGCCTCTGCCCAATGACAATTTGGGCTTTAATCAAAAGAAGCCACTGTCTGTTTGATTGATCCAAAAAAGTCGGGAAGGAACGCCTCATTGGGGGCCAGAAAGGCTTTATTTACACTTTTTTAAAAGACGGAAATGATTATCTCGAGTATCTATCCCCTTGGCATCCTAATCTGAAATGATCGGGGGTGGGGGGATGGTGCGTGTGCGTGGATATGTTTGTGTGAGAGGCTGCGAGTGTGTGTGTGTGTGTGCGCGCGCGGGAGTGTGTGAGTGTGTGCGTGTGTGGCTGCTTGTCCTGCAGCCTGCTGCCTCCCTCGCCTCCACCCGCACACTCTTCTCTCATTGTTTGGGACTGTCAGGAAAACGCTTTACACCTCACAAATCATTTAAGCACCTCAATCTGACGCCTTGAGTCATTAACAAAGTAATCCATTAATCTTCAAAGTTTTGACACCGCCAAGCCCCGGCATAAGAAGTTGTACCCAGGCAGGAGTCTGAAGCAGAGGGTCTTGATTTTTTCCTAGGGAATAGCACTTCCTCCAAAACTAGTTTATCCTTCCCGACTCAGCCTCGATGGGCTCATTTTTTTTTCCTTTTCCTTGTTTGTTTCTTTTTTTCCCCTGTTTTTATCCTTCTGTTTTCCTTCTGTTTCCTTCATTTTTTTCTTTTTTTTTTTTTTTTTTTTTTTTTTTTTTTTTTTGTGGCTATCGGGTGTACAGTACAGAGAACAATTGTCCGCCGGTGCCGAGCCATTGTTTAACAGGATCTTCCTCGGCAACCTTGCTTCTAGGGGAAGAGTCACATAGGCAGCAGCCCTGTGCTTCATGACTTCCCTCTCCAGTTGGCTTCCCGGGATTGGACCGTAAAACATAACCCTAGGAGTACCTCTCTGGGCGAGCCAAATCGCGAGGCTGCAAACGCGTCTGGCTGTTGCCTCTAAAAAAAAACCAAATCCTGTGCCTTAGCTTGCAAACGATACTCCCGTCTGATGGCATAATTTGCTTAATAACCGTAGTAGGCTGGGTCTGGTGAGTATTTTCGATTACCAGAAAATACATGGGCTGGTAGCGGGTTTGTTTTCACGGGGCCAGGCAGAGAAAAAATGCTGCGGAGTTTTGACTTGAGAGACGGCGCTCGCCTCCGACGCTTGGCTGTCGCCGCCGCCGTCTTCAGTCGCCCCTGGCCAGGTCGAGGCAAGTCCCGAATTTGGATGCTTTTGGACACAATTTTCCAACCAGACTGAGGCGAGCGGGAGAGCGATGACAATGATGGCCACAATCACCAGCCTGATGAGTCCTGTGACCACAGCCGCCCCGGGCAGCCCGAAGGGGGCTTGCCTTCCCACGGAGCCCGGGGTGCCCGGCGGAGTGGGGTGCGCTGGGGGGTCGAAAGTGGGGAAAGAGCTTCCGAGTCTCTCTCCGCGTCCTCGAGGAGCCAGGGACATCGCCAGGGCGACGCGGTGCCATCTCGGTTTATTTTCGGAGTTGCCAAAACGGGGTCGGCAAGCATCTTCGTAATTATAAAAAAAAAAAAATTAAAAAAAAAAAAAAACAAAGAGAGAGAGAGAACAAGAAAAGGAAAGGGGGGGCGGGGGAGGGAAGAAAACAAGACCGCAAGCACTCAGCGGATCAGCCTGCTCCGCAGTGCACGAAGTGCATTTTAAAAATCGGTTTTAATTTAATGCATCCACAAGATGTAGCATATCTGCGAAGACATTGGAGAGAGGGGGAGGGGAGGGGCTGGGAGGCTTTAAATGGGCTTTTTGGTGGTTGCTTGTTTAAATAAAATATAGAACGAGACTTGTCATTTAATCCCTCAAAAGGGATGCCTTACAAATATCGAAGCTGTTGGAAAATGCAAGGGGTTTAATTTTCTTGCTTTTAGTCCAAACAAAGCTCTGGTGGTGTCTGCGTGCGATCAATCTTGGCCGCCAAAAGGTTTGACAGCTACTGGCCCTTAAGAACACATTTAAAGCTTCTTGTTCTTTCCAAGATCAAATGTGGCCGAGAAAAGAGGCAGAGCAAGAAATGCAAGTAAACAAGGAAAAAAGCTGCTTTTAAAATATGCTGGCAGAGGACTGGGCTGCTTGTAGGAAAAGTCCGATTTTATTTTGCTTCTTAGTGCCTACCTTGGGGTCGGGCTTTTCTTTTTTTTTTTTTTTTTTCTTTTTTTCCGTCTGGAAAATATTGGGATTAACAGCAGGATGACAAATAGTAAAGAGAGAGGTTTGGACTTTAACCAGGCTTTGTGAGTAAAACCTGTGTGGGTGTCTCTATTCTGCACATTTGTTTCTTGTGGTCAGTCTAATACAAAAACCACCTGGAACAAAACCTTTGGAGAGGGGACGGGAAATTCTTGGACAAATAATTTTATTCTGCCTCCAGAGGGATATTTTAATCGAGTGAATCTCAACTCAAATACAAAAATACAAATTCTTATCTGCAACCTACAGGCTCCCAAGAAGGGGCTGAGTGTGGTTTCTGCAGAGAAGGAGGTAATATCTCCTGTATTTTTATTTCTTCGGAGTGGCAGGGGAGTGAAATGCCAAGTTCCTTCTCTTTCAACATTTTCCTAAATGTAATCCGCGGTATTAAAGGAGCCACACAGTAAGAATCTCCGACTGTACCGTTACCTTTTGTTGTATCTAACCTATCTGGTCCGAGGGGTGGGGGCCGGCTTCAATTTTATACAGGCGCTGATTTGAAACGAGCAATGTCTTGCAATATTGCAAAAATGCTTCCTTTGCCTACAAAATAGAAATCGGTCGTTGGTCTGTATTGAGTAATAACCATATTTCAATTAAAAAAAAATCAGACTACATAACCTTTCCTTCCACGGTTACGTATCTACGTATACAATAAAGAGCGCGGTATAAATACATTTGCAATCCCTTTCTTTGACTGAGCATGCTTTATCTGTTTATGCAGAAAAGCTCTATATAGCTTCGTGGATGCATGACAATGTTTTAGCATCAGGCAAGGATGGTTCTGGGAACAAGATAAAGCCCGAAGATTAATAATATTTCAGCATGAGACTAAAATGGCGACATTTTTTTCTGTGCTCTAAAAGACACAGATGGTGAACAGCGTGCGCAATTATCTACACAGCACAGGAATATATCTTTATAAACGTGCAGGGGTATTTTTTATCTAGTCTATTAAGGTCCATTTTGATTTATCTTTCAAGTTTCAATCTAAAAATTACGGACATTTCGCCTGAACGGAAGAAAAATCGTATTTAAGCACACACTTGCGGATTTCTGCCTTCCACCTAGAGCCGATTCTGACCGGACACCCCTGAGGGTGCCGGAGCAGTCCCCCTTCTGCAATACCGTGAGGTTCCCCCCAGCCCCCCTGCGATACACACACACTCACGTCCACACCCCCGCAGGAAGAGAGGGAGCGCAAGGCTCCCTTCCCCCACAGCCTGAGGCTGTGGTGGGGCAGGAAGGCGGCTCAGCAAAAATGAAACAACCCCCAAATAAAATAAAGAATAACCATTTAAAAAGTAATAGGAAAGAAACAAAGAAAAAAGATAAAATCCAGTTCCTTAAGAAAAAGGGGAAAACCTGCGGGGTGGATGGAAGGAGCCATGTCTAGAGCCAGCAGAGCTCGGCATCCACCCCTCAGCCGCGCTGGGGGTTCGGCCGAGGGCCTGCTCGACCACCCTTGTTCCCAAGCCCCGGCGGGGCTCCGTTGCCTGATTCCCCTCCTTCCCCAGCGGACCAGCCCGGGGACGGGGCGGCCCCTCCACAACCGCTCCCGCACCCACGCGGGGCTTTATCCTGAGCTCCGCTCCCATGTTCTTCACACACAGACGCTCCCACGCACCCGCGCACGCCTGGCTGGCCTGCCCGGGAGGCGGGGGACACTCCCAGCACTGCTCCGCGGCCGGGCTCCCCCACCGGACTCGCGGGGTGGGGGCCGGCCGGTTGGGGGGAGGGGGCGATCCGCGACCCCCCCGGCACCGCGCAGAGGGCGCAGGAAGAGGCGGCCACCTCCCCGTGGGCCGTGAAATTCCCGTGGAGGAGGAAAAAAAAAAAAAAATCCCTCTCCCTGCCTATGAAATGCTGAAAAGAAGTGGCGGGGCCCTCGGCTGGGCGAGCGGATCCTCGCGTGAGTTTACAGACGAGTTTCCGAACTCCCCACGTCATGAGGGGTTCTCCCTTCCCTTGCGCTGCGAAGAACATGTTCTTAACTCTTTATTATTCAGAATAAAAACTTTATTTTTTTTTTCAGAACGTGAGCAGCAAGGAATGTATAACTTTCAAAACAACTCTAGCCTTTTCAGCTTCACACGCTTTCCACCTAGCTGGATGTTACAAGCATGAAGTATTCAAACCATGAGCTTTTTTCCCAGATTTTATTGCATCATCATCATCACCAATATCACCATTTTTAATAAAAGGAGTTATAGTTCCCTTCCAAATGATATTTCCTACGTGTGCCAATATGCCATCTAGCATATGGCCAGGTAAATACCTCCTGAATATTCAGGGTACAGATTTTTTATATATATATAAATATGAACAAATGGGGATAAATAAAATTTTAAACACTTAGATTATTCAATGTTTGCAAAAAAAAATAAATAAATCTGAATGTTCACCAGCATACACACATTGAAAGACTTACACGTATCAATAATTGTCCAGGGAGTCCCTGTCCAAGAGCTTTTGATGTCTTTCTCGCTATTTAAAAGAAGTGCAATAAAAAAAAATTGCTTCCCCATGGGATCAATCATGTACGAACAAATTCACATTTAAGAATTCCTTTTATAGAAAATTTGTTCATATACCCTGTTTTGATAAAAGTGTAGAAGGTAAAGTATAAAGCCTCTGCATACTCCCAAAGTGAGACACAAGGCTACAGTTCAAGAAGATAAATATCCACTAGTGAAACTATAGAGCAATTCAAGCAACAAATATTGCTACGTCACATAAACTAGAAAACGCTTTTACCAAAGGAAACAGAACAAACCAAAACGAACAAAAGAAATGAGAAAAGGAGGGGTGGCAACAAGGCGGGTGGGGGAGAGGAGAGAAGGGAATGGGCGAGTACTTTCCAAAAGACGGGGACTTGGTGCTCCACTTAGTGACTCCTGTCTCTTACAGATGGGTGAGTTTGGGCGCTTCCTGAATTCTTCCCTGAGAAGGATGGTGAGCGGTAAGGTCTGTGTATGTTGGGTGCTGATCACAAGGTCCATGGTGGTGATTGTTGGCCATTGGCCCAGCCCCGCTGTAGTCCATGTTGGCAGAGGGAGGATGAGGGAGGTGAGTTAGACCAAAAATGGAAGGCCCAGAACTGGTCATGGTCTCCACATAGTTGCCCCCTACATAGACGGGGCTTCCCTGTATATGTGGATTCCCATAACCGTTGCCTTGAAGAGGATGAGTATCATATTCAGGTGTCACAGCTGCCGTCCCGGTGTATCTCTTTTGAGGAGGCGGGCAATTGTTAAGAGGAGCGGTATATGATGGTGGGATGCCATAGGTGTTTTGATGAGGCTTGTTAAATGGTGTAGGTGACTGGGGCTCATAAGTGACACTGTTTACTAAAGAATGCATAGAGTTTAGATATCCCCCAGCAGCTGGAGGGACAGGGCTTCTGCTTGGGGACTGTCCTCCTGAAGAGGTCATCATACCCTTGCCCTTTTGATCCTTTTTGTATTTCATTCTGCGGTTCTGAAACCAGATTTTGATCTGTCTTTCTGTGAGATTGAGCAAATTAGCCATCTCTACCCTTCTTGGCCTGCAAAGGTACCTATTGAAGTGGAACTCCTTTTCCAGTTCTACCAGCTGGGCACTTGTGTAAGCTGTACGAGCTCGCTTAGAGGAGGCTTGCCCTGGAGGGCTTTTATCACCAGCACAACTCTCACCTATGTAAATCACACAAAGAACACAATCAGCATGGCGAACCCAGACACAGCAACCAGAGACAACAGCTTACAATGCCAGCACCTGGAGAGTCCAGTTGTCGGATGCTAGATGGACACTCACGTGTGCAATGAGTACCCCCCCATGGCACAAGCTCAGTCATGCCAACATACAAGTCCCAATAGACTCCTTCACCTCATTAGTGTCACTGTATGACTATACTTGCTTCCTTTAAGAATGGCAGCATACATCATATCTGGAGCTTTGCATAAAGAAGTAAGAAAGAAGTTTCATGGAAACTCGGTGGGCTTTATAAACTCTGAAGGTGAACCTGTGGCTCTGCTAACATAGCCGGATCAGGGTCTTCAAGATTTAGCTCTTCTCCACTGTTGTAGAGATCTGAAGCCCTCTTTTTCTGAAGACTCTGATATATACATGCCAGCTAGAGCTGCAAGGTTAGGTATCTACAGATAACATTATAACATAAGCATAGAATTGACAGTATAGTTTTTCTACCACATCTAACATACAACATCAACATATGGTAGTAATTGAGAAGTATAATATACATAAGAAGAACATACAGTGGCTAGGCTCATGTATAGGCATACAGACATTTAAATGTTACTGCTTTCTAATAAAATAAAATACATTATATGAAAGGCTGTAAACAACAATGTTGCCAGGGCTTTAAAAAGCAGACTGTGAAGACATTTGCTAAAGTCTTGGACTCTATTTCCAAGGCATATTTAAGAGAAAAAGAGGCAGAGGTTAATATAAGCACAACTCCTGGATAGTGGAAGTAGCACTGGTGTTACCAATTTGCATTTCCTTGCCTAATAAAATCATTAATATACACTTCCATCCCTCAAATAATATTTTACGGGCTGAAGTTTATGGCACTCCAGAATGACTTTTGTTTACCAGGCTTGTAACCTTGCCAATCAGCTTGTTAAAATAGGAAGAGGTTCTGGCTGCATGCAGGGCATTGCCTGCACGTGATTATGAGCTATTTTATTCCTGTTACACTTCAGCAGAGATAGGTTACTGTCTTATTAATCTAACAGCACTGTGCCAACAAAGTACTTGGGACAGGCCTCTGGCTTAAGGCCTGAGCTGCTCTGCACTGACATGATTTACTGGAGGGGGGATTACCTAGGAAATGTGACAGATGCAGGTGGGCACAAGTGGTTTAGCCACTAGGAAACAAAATCACTTCAGACCCATCCTGCAAGGCTGGGAAACTTTTGCATGCAGTGGTTTGTTCACTGAGCTCCCCTTGCAAGCAGTGGGAACTCCTTTTTCAAAGGCTTGAGGGGTCAACTCAGAGAGGAAAAGAGCCCCCTCCCCCCTTCCCTTCCCCAAAGTGAGGGTGGACAGGGCTGCCCTCCTCACCGACAGATGCATGGCCAGCCCAAGGGTACCCAGGGAGAGAGAGGGGAGCATGTTTCATACCTGAACTGGAACTGCTGTTTTTCTGCTTTGTGTTTTGCCGAGACTCTTTCATCCACGGGAATATCTGTTTGGACACGGTGGGCGAGTTAAGAACTGGGCTCTTGGTGGGGTTGGCCGGGGCAGAGTTGCTGCTGGCATTTTGAGATGGTGAGGTGGAGGACGGAGGTGGAGGTTGTGCCTGCTGGGCTGGAGGTGGCTGCAGTGGGGCCTGTGGGTCAGGGAGGCCGGGGGTCTGCAGAGGCTGGCTGGGGAGAGTCCTCATGCAACTCTCATTGATGTCATTGGCCTTGAGGTGGGACACAGAGCTGCCGGGGGACTGGAGGGAACATGTGGGACGGTGGTACTCAGTTTCCACAAGTGATGAAGATGGGGGATATTGCTGCTGACTCGCATTATAAGTGAAACCATTTGCTCCTTGGTAGGGGTAGGCACCATAGATTGCAGAGCTGTCGTAGTAGGTCGCTTTTTGCATTTCGTTGTTTCCCAATATTTATTTCACAAACTGACAGGGTCTTGACACCTTTGGAGAATAACATTGGCACCCCTCTGTCACGTGGCACTTTTCCTCCAATGGCCTCTCCGGGCAGACCTGGGGTGTGGGGACAGCAGAGCAGGGTGAAAAAATGGTACAAATCCATCTTACTTTCAATAGCTAAGTGACATGAAAGCCATAAAAGAAAAAGTGGTCAGCAATATTTAGCAGCATGACTTGGCCTCAGGCACAGAGCATTTTGATATAAAAGCTGCCTGGATTTACTGGCAGCTACAAATATGCGCTTTGCTGCACTGGGATAGGGGTTTTCTAGGGTTTTTTTCTTTCTTTCTCCTTAAGAAACAGAGCAGGGCACCACACAGCAAGAGGGCTGATCATTTATCACTAAAAGGCTGTTTTAATATCAGTCTCTGAGATAAGGGTGATGGAGGAATCAGTAATGCAAAGGGGCTGGGCTGTTCTTTCATTCCAGCCCTAGGATCAAACTCTCTCCTGAAACCGGTGTCTTTTTATTTTTAGCCTTGCTCTCCAGGTTACAGCTTTCCATACAGCTTCAAAGAGATACATGAGATTGTTCCTGTCTATAGGTGGCAGGGGGCAGGAGTGGAGTGGAAAGGTTTCTTAGCCAGGGACATTTACACACCCCAATCCCAAATGATAGATTTTGGCTTGTGCATGAAATGCTCAATAAGAAAATAAACAAAGCCAGAGCCTTCTCCCCTCCATGCCTGCACACCACCCCAAGCCACCCAGGTCACGCACCCTAGCACCAGCAGTTTCTGCCCTGTACGAGCCCCGGCCACTGCTCCCGCTCAGTCCCCAGATCATGGCTAGGGCCACTCCACACAGCCCCCACACTCGCCGCCCGTCCGTGAGTGGGTCTGGAGCCTCAGCTGCTCGCAGCGCCCCACAAAGCCCCTTCAGTGAGGCCAGCAGGGGAAAGTTGAGCACTTTGGTGGTTGTTGGTTTGGTTTTTTTTCAAAATTTTCCAATTTAGTTAGTGTCAAGACACTAACTTTTCGTAGAATCAGCCAGATTCTACCTGTTAAAACATGATGGACAGGGGGAAAAACACACCAGGAACCTGAAAAACCAGCGTTCATCTCCATGACCACGGCTTGAACTTTCCTTCCAACTTAGCGATAATAGGTTCTGTCTTGGAAACTGCTATGTAATTTGATGTATGAGGGTCACTTGGCTAGAGAGAGGGTGGACACAAACCCAGTGAATGCTTCTCCTGCCCGGGCGAATCCCTTTCTCCCCCCTCTTCTCTTCTCCCCCATGCTTCTTTCTTTCTGAGATTTTTTTTCCAGATTAAAGTCTATTGGTTACCTGCCTGAAAATAACCAGTTAAAGAAATTGTTCACATTAATGAGAGAAAACCGTGAGTAATCTCCAATCTAGCAGTTCTTTCCACACGCACTCACATTGTTCTCGGAAATTAAAGTGAGTTCCGCACCGTCCCCCTACCCCCTTGCTAACCACCACGTCTTTTCGGATCAGAAGAGCTCCCTTTTCTTTTTGCCACTTTCTCTGTACTTGAGAAGCTGGGTATTTCCCCTCCCCAAACGTCTAACGAGGACAAATGCTTAGGGGCAAAAAGCCTTACACAACAGATGCACCAAACGAGCTCATTCTACACCTTTCAAGTTATACAAGTTCTTAGAAAACAGTATTCCCTTTGTTAGATCGTAACAAAATGAAGGTAACACACCTACATCAGGGCGGCTACCCCTGTTATTGCACTAATCAAGCTCTTTGGATGTTATTAAGCTAATAAACCGATGGAGATCTGAGGCGCACACATTTCCAGCCCTTGCCTCTCCTTCCTGACGCTATCGAGGCCTGGTGTGATTTTTCTCAATTCCTTTGAAAGAGAGAATATAGACACCACTCTAAGAGGAGAAAGAGGAAGTAGTGAGCCAGCGCTGATTTTACAAAGGCACCCGCTTTTCATGATCGCGACATCAAGTATTTCGCCTTCCCCCGGCCGCCTGTAAGTTTGCTGGCGCGGGCAGAACGGGCAGCCCCGAGCGGGGATGCGGAGCGCTGCTCCCGCACCCGCCTGCCCGCAGACAATGGGCAGCTTTGCTCGGAAGGCAAAATATTATTGGAGCTTCGGCCGCTTGCCAGCAAGGAAAAAAAAAAAAAATCAGCTCCCGCCTTTTGGCTTCGCCGAGTTAATCACTTCCTACAAAGCTACAGAGAAGCGGGGGTAACCTGAGGAGCGCCCGGCCGTTCCTGGCGAAAGCAGGAATACCGGGATTAAGAGCGACAACGACCACGATAAATAACAGCGCCCTAACGGGAGCGGGGGAGCGGCGGGAGAAAGTTTGCTTGCCACCCCAAGCCGGTGCCTGGGGATGGGAAGAGCACTCCTCTCCCCCTCGGAGACAAAAGGCCAGGTCTCACAAACACAGTTGGGCCCCCGATTTTTCCAGTGCCCATTTAATAGGCTCTGTCTCCATTTGTGCAATACACCTCTCTGCCCTTTACCAACTTCTCTTCCCCCACCCAGACAGCCCGGAGACAGCAGATGAAATCTGCCTGAGGGAGGCAAGTCCCCCCCCGTTTCTCCCGCTCCCCAATTCAACTCTCCCCTACCCTCTCCTTCCTTCCACCTCCCCCCTTCCCCAGCACAACAGATCTTTGCCCTGTAACTCCCATCCAAGCCCCAAACTCCGACCCTAGGAGGAAAAAACAGGCAGCCCCCCCGAAAGATTTCCTGAAAGATAAAGACAAAGTTGAGAGAAGGTAAGGGGGGTCAGGGGAGAGAAAAGAGAGCTGCCTGAACACGAAGTGTAAGGGTATCAGTCACTGCCTGGAAGGAAGCCCCAGCTTGTGAACTCTTCTTGAACCGACATTTAAGTCTACGGTCATAAATCACTGGGACATAAACTCCGCCATTCACGACTGATAGCAGCGTATTTGTGGCCTGCTTACCTTAACTTCTGACGACTGAGGCGGAAGCCAGCATGCTCGCTCTCTCCCTTTTNTTTTTTTTTTTTTTTTTTTCTTTTTTTTTGGGAGCGACACAACCCAGGGAGCGAGGGCTGTCTGCTCCAGCCCGGTCACTGCGGCAGCGGGGTGGACACCGGCTCAGCTCCTCCGCACCCGACACCCCCCGGCCGGGAGAGGAGAGCCCTGCCCCGCACGGGATGGGGACGGATGCTCCGGACACCCGCCTCCCCCGCTCCTCTCCCGCTGCAGGCTGCCCACCCTGGTCCGAGCCGGTCCCCGGCGTTCTGGGCTCCCCTTGCGAGGGACACGGAGGACGGGGATGTGTTCCCAGGGCTGCTCAGGGAAGGGAAGGAGAGAGAGGAAAGGAAAAAGGGGAGTAGGGGGGAGTGGAGGGGGTAAAAAAAAAAAAAAAGGGGAGTAGGGGGGAGGGGAGGGATAAAAAAAAAAAAAAAAGAGAAAGAAAAAAAAAGGAAGGAAGAAAGAAAGGCGGCCGCCTGGGGAAGTCTGGGGCAGGGTGGGGGCTGGGGAGAGAGCGGAGGAGCGCGGCAGTGAAGGAGTGCGGGCCCCCCCGCACCCAGGCGTCACCAAAGTCCAGGAAAATTATGCTAATAAAGACAAACGGCGCTCACAAAGGGTCGCTCTCACCAGCCTCCGGGGGTGCTGCTGGGGGGGGGGCCGGGGTGCTTGGGTTTGTCCCTCTTACCGGTGGGCTTGGGGGCGGCTGTGGAATAGCCCTACTGCCGGTCCCCACCGCCGAGAGCTCCGCAAAGCTCCGGCTGGGTCCCGGGGAGGGGAGCAGATCCCGGAGAGCCGGGACGGGGTGCGGAGAGCCAAGCGAAGCCCACCAGGATCCCCGCTCTGGGCAATGCTTTGAGAGCCACGCTGGAAATCGTTAGAGTTACTAATTATTAACTCATGCATGCGTGAGCGCACACACACACAGATGTACACAGAGACATTCCCCCCTCCCTCCAAATGTCTCCAGCGCCCGGGACGGGCACACACACACATGTGCTGCACAGACGGGCCGGGGTGCCCGCAGGCCCCCGTGGGGACGTGTGGGCGGCAGTCCCGCGTGGAAGCGGCCCCGGCGCCGCGCAGCCCGCCTCAACCTCCCGCTCCTCTGCATCGCTGGGGAAGTCACTCGCCTTTTTCTCCAGCGTCCCGGGTTTTGGGGGTGGCCGTGTCCCCCCCTTTCCCCACATCAGAAACACGGCAACGACCGTGCAGACGAGAACTTAAATCAAGTTGTAGCCCCTGCCCCTTTGGCAGGCAGTAGCTGGGCTGTGGGCTCCGTGTACTAAGCGGAGGCTCCGAATAATGCCTGGGTGTAAATTTGACGTTACTTCGTTAATTAAGGCATTAAAAATATAACTAGTCCGTTTAAAGCACGATGGAGCCCGGCGTCATCTTAAAGCACAAACAAAGCGAGGAAGAAGCGAGAAATAAAAAGCACTATAAGGCTGGGGTGGCGTCTTACGCATACCAATGGTTTTTGTCATTTATGGCTATGCAAGATTTATGACTTCATGCACCAAAGCTGTAAACAGAGCACTAAAACAGAAAACACTTGCTCCTTATGGCATAAGTGAGAAGGCATCACATGAAAGGGGAAGTGGGCAGCGTAGGAGGAGAGGAGAGGCAAAAATCCCGCGTATGCGTTTGCTTCAAACAACTCCTTGAATGTTGCATTGGAAGGAAAAAAAAAAAAAGTCCTTTTAGTCAATAATCAACCCCACACTTTCTTCCGAAACTGCTGATCTGCCATTCGCCCTCTTGCACGACCGAATAGCGAGAGGCAGCGCTGCGCCCCGACGGAGCCCCGGGACCGGAGAGGAGGATTTGACAAAGGAGAGCGACCTGGGGACTGCGGAAACCTGCGGACGCCGGGGAGCCTGCTAATTTGGGGACCCCTGCCGAAAGCCTGGGCGATCTTTTCCTAGGAGCACGTTTAAACTTTGGAGCGATGTCCAGCGGGATGTTCTGACTACATGTCTGTATTTAACAGTGGGAAGGGGAGCGGGGGGAGGGGGGTCTTTATAAAACTGAAGGGATTTGCAGGGGATTTTAATCGTGAGAATCAAAGTGGTTCATAGGAATACTGAAGTGTTTCTACCATTCGTCTTACTGGCTGCAGAGAGTGTTTTGCGAGATTTCTCCTGTTAGTCCCGTTTCCCCATGCCCTCCCTCTCCCCAAATAGGTCATTTTAAGCATGAGAAGATGATTATTTTTTTAATGTCTCATATGATGTTGGGATAAGTGTCCCAATGCACAGATCCCCGCTGCTTTTATCTGTCTTTCCCTCCCAGAGGCCGAATATATTCTTTCTGCTCCATTCCGCGGAGAGCGATAGGGCTCAGTTTGGGGAGGGACCGGCACCGTTTGGGGCTGATCTGCGAGTCAGAAATGAGCTGCCTTTTCTTCCCGAAGTGTCCCACTCTGCGAGAATTTCCCCCTTCCCCCTCCCCCCTTCTTTCGTGGAATTACTCTGCCTTTCCGAATAAAATAATGACTGTAAAGCTCTTTGTCCTTGGATGCTCTGAAATGTAAGCAGGCAACACCATAATTCAAGGATGATTTGGGGGGATCTCTTAGGAATGAAATAGCACGTCAGGGAGTTTCTGTAAAGAGGGACCAATTCTGGAAGTGGTGCCCGTCCCTAATCGTTAGAGAGTTAAGGGGGGATATTAGCTGCTTTAGAGAAGGATTGGACTATCGAAGCGAGCCGTGGTTAGTCTGAATTATTGTTTATATTCCCTGACTCTAAAGAATGGCAACGGACTCATTGCTATTTGGTCAGCACACTGAGGTTATTTACATAACTCGACGAAATCCCCCTCTCTTCCAAAACTCTCCTCGCTTTCTTCTGCTCTAGAGCAAGACTGTAGTATTTATGAGAGTTTTAACTGGGTCAATATTCATCCGAACTGGGTCATAAATCAGAGGAAACGCTGCCAAGTAATTGAACTGCAATTAAAGCCTGCACTTCATTTTTGAGGCACGTTTTGGCCCATTTCAAAATATGGCAAAGCCAACCTTGGCTTTTGGACACACAGCTGGGAGGGAAAAAGCTTTCCTTCCCTCACTGAAGATAGACGATGAGTCTAAGAAAGGACAATGTGTTTCAGTATGGCGAGAAGGGGAAATAGCATTTCTTTGGGTCAGTTCTGCTCTGAGAGCGGCTTAAAGAGCAAGAAAGCAAGAAACCAGCCCAAACAGGTCTCTGCAGAACGGCCGCGAATTGCTCCAAGTGGAAATAACCTATTTTGTTTTGTTTTCAGGGGAGTTTTCGCTTTTCTTCCTCTCTCCCTCTCTTTCTGACCCCTTAGAAGATGAGTAAGTACAAGCACCCCGTAACTGCGCACAAAATGCTACAGCAGGAATAGGCGAGAGGCTCGGATGCCGGCGCTCCGACCTTCCCCAAAGCCGGGACACACGGAGGAATGTCGTTTTATGCAGCACTTTGCCCTCCTTGAATAGCCAACTAAACTCGCATTTTCGTCCTTTAAAGTGCATTCTTTATACACAGCTACGCACACATATTTAAACGTACACACAAATACTTACATACTTATACGTACGGATATATCTATATTGTTGTAAGCGACGCTATGGATATGAATTTAGGATTAGTACATGTTTTCCTAGAAGATAATTTCCATTCCTCTCCTTTTTATTCTCACGTTCCAGATGCCCATTCAGAGAGAGAGGGAAAACCCCCCACATTTCCAAGGCTGATTTATTGTTGGAAACCATGACTGGCTCTTGGTTCAGCTCCTTCTCACCGCGGAGAAATAAAGAGGAGCTCCTTGGCTCATTTGGGAAGCAGAAGCCTTGCCACAGAGCTGGGCGCCCATGCAGCCCTCCGCGCACGGTAAACAAAGTACCACTAAAGCATCATAAATAAAATGGCAGCACGATCGCGTTCTCATCGATTAACGGGGCGGCAGTGGCTGAACAAACACCCATAAAACAACAACCGCTGCTGCCGCCGCACACTCGAGCACGACCCCGACCGAGAACCATCCCTCTCCGTCCCTCCCTCCCCCCACCATTGTTTCCTCCGACTTCCCCAAATACATAAATAAATAAACAAACACATAAACACACAAAATAAAATTATAAAATAAAATAAAGGGGAAAAATCCAAGCACGACAGTAAAAGAGGCTTCCCATCTCTAGCCGATCATAAATAATGATAAGATGGCAATCGAAGGGCTGGAGCTGAGGCAGCTGGCCATCAACAGCAGTATGGGATCTCTATGGAGAAAAATAAATAAAGAAGCAAACTCTCCGTGCTCTGCTCGCTGCGAGGGGAGAGCTGAATATTTACAGCAGCAAACTGAAACAAAGGGGGAAGCCGCCTGGCTCCGGGTACACACACACCCGCACGCACGCACACGCACTCCCTCCAGCCTCTGCTACTGACCTTTGCCTCGAACGGCAATAACTCAACACATAAATGAACAATCAACGGAAATACCTTAAAATAAAATCCATCCTTTCTAACGAAGCATTTCGTCCTCTCGGCTCGACAATAACCTTTCCATAAGGAACGAAAGCTGTCAGCGAAATGTCCAGCTCTTGCAGGGACGGTGATGGGGCAGGAGGAAAAAAAAAATAATAGAAAGCAGTGGTTGCTCTGAACAGAAACTGGAAAAGCGTAATCGCAGACGGAGCCAGACCGGGTCTCCACTCCAAATGCCACAATAATGCGCTGTATTATGTGCTCACGTGGTCATACGTCAACTTAAATCCTTTTATTTGAAATAGGGAATCATTGAAGGAACAGGGTTTCTTAGGGCGAGACTTTGCTTTTTAAACCCTTAACCCACTATGTTAAAGAAGAGTTTTAAGGGAGGGGGGAAAAATCCAAGAGATGCAGATGACTAGGGGGGAAGATTGGTTTGATTCTTTTTCCTCCCACACCAGTGTCTCTTTACAGAAAGCCCATTGGAAGGTAAGAGGAATTCTTCTCATAATATGGGATTACGCTGCACTTTGATACTTAGCCTAGTTAACCGGCATTTGCTCCCCAGGCCCGCCACTCTGCTCTACGTCTCATGTCCTCTGCAACTGCCGAAGAAAGCCCAAATCGTAATACTATTATTTCCAACCCCCTTCTAAATGGGACAATTACCAGCCTTCCCCCCACCCCCAGCCGCCCCTACCCTGCCATTGTACAGGGCTTGCTCAACTCCCACGCGCTACATCAGGGCTCCTGTAGAAACTTAAAAGACCTATAGTTACCTGACAAAGGCAAAAAAGAGTCTCTTCTAAGAGGTTAGTTGATTTTTGTCCTTGTAACACACTATGAAGAATACACCTTCCTTCACTGGCGTGGCTCTGAATTTTGCAAAACCTTTTGGGACCTCACTGTTAAACCTGTGCTTACGCATTTCCTATACAGCTAGTTTGAGTGATGCACGAAATTATAGGTTTCTAACGATGGAAAAAAAAAATCGGGGAGGGGGAGCTCTCTGCCTAAGGAAAAAAAAAAAAAAAAAAAAAAAAAAAAAAAAAAAAAAAAAGAAAAAAGCAAAAAAGAAAAAAGCAAAGTTGTATGCGGCCCCCGAGCCAGGCAGCCTCGCCTGTGTGCGAACACGCCACATCTTCCCTGTAAGCTTGTTTAACTTGTGCTATTGACACAATAAGCTAAACAAACAAAAGAAACCCTCAACTCACATAACTTTTCTGGAAGGAGTCAAAGAAAATCAGACAGTTCAGGCTTTTAACGTGTTCCTGGTCCAGTTCTGTGACTCCAGCATTTTGCATCGTGATGTAGATACACTTGCCTAAATGTTTCCACCATCTCCCATGAGCTCGGACAAAACTTTCAGCTAACTGCATATCCCCTCACTGTTTCACCTGCACTTCACTGAACAGAAAGGAAAGAGATTTCTTTTTAAAGGTAATTTTTAGTGTTACGGGCAAGCCTTATACACTCTGGCTTAGAGTGTAAAAGTGGGCCACTGGAATTTAAACCCATCAGTAACAGTGAACACTGCAGTAAAGTCAGCGTGACATTACAGCAGAGGAAGACTTTGCAATATTTCATATGGAAGTGACTAAGCTACTAGCAGGGTCTACATATGCTATCCCTCACTAAGAACTGGAATAAAAACTATATACCTTTAAAAAAGAGACAGCATTAGCCACACACAATCTGCCCAAGTCTGTAACTATCAGCACGACTAGTAACTCCACAGCCCTTGTACTCAACGTAAACTGAGGCTGATATTTACACGAGATGGATTCACGGCACTTTTAAATACAATGCGTTTAGATTCCACAAAAGAAACGCACAGAGAAGTTATTCTGCAACAATGAAACTTAAATTAATGGGGAATGGAACAGATGTTGAAAAAGCAGAGCAAGTCTTTCTTGGGGCTGTTGTACAAAGTTATCGACTGCTTTGCGTCAAAAGCAGAAAGATGGCTTAAGAAGTTACAGTCCTGAGCAAACAGAAACTACAAAAGCAATAAATCACAATCATAAGTCAGCTTAAATGCCTTAACGCTAGCTATGGCTATTGGCTTCAAATCCCTGTTTCTATGAACATCTTTATTAGTATTAATGGCCAAGTTAATGCTAAAACTACTGTTTAACAATTAACTTGGTGTATGTAGCGGGGAAACTAATTAATTCTTAAGAAAAGTAACGTCTTGATGTGCGAATACCTTCCACAGGGTGTGCTTTGGGAGGGTGAAAGGGGGAGTCTGCCTAACTTCATGCTGTTCTGGATCGCAGCTGAAAATTATTCCCTTCCGCCGATTTTGGAGAAAGCTTTCTTTGCTCTAGTATAGTGATTACAAGCTTTCAAATACAAATTCAAAAGGTCTTGCGAGTCGCAGACGCTAGATTTCCCCCACCACCCCATATAGTCCTTTGTTCCTGTTCCTGGAGATTCAACATTGTGTTTTATTACCTCGATGATTTGGAGACCTGAAACATTGCTTCTAGCAGAAAAATGTGGAGTTTATCAGTAGGTCTGCTACTGATTTTTCTCTGCTTTATACACATGGCTTCGAGCTGAGCTGAAATTCCAGGCTCAGTAACAACAAACAGATCTGAGTTCATAACGTGCCTTCGTTAAGAGAGAGCCTTTGCGCCAGCTCTGGCATTAATAACCACTCTTAGCATTAAAGCTATTTAAAGTTACCTTCAGTATAACCAGGTTTAGAATTGTTACTGTCTTTCAAGTGTACTTTATGCAAGTCATATTACTTTTACACCTATCACTCCCATGTGGAGACGAAATGGGAATCACTGTACGATATAAGTATTTATTTCCTCGCTTCCTCGAAAGATTTGAAATCTGTTGGGACGCAGAGCTGTTTACCTACATCTGTGCGTCTGATAGAGATAAAGTTGGCCTTTGATCATTTCCAAGCAGATAAAAAGAATAGAGCTATCGACTGTGCCCTTGTGGGGAAGTTCTGCTCAGAGTCAGCTGAGTCTGCCAGCGTTGGGTCTGTTCAGGAATCCCAAATATCTCTGAACACAATGCTGTGGGTACATGCCACCGGAGGAAGGTTCCTTCGTACCGTCTTTTCGCTTTTAACTTCCTAATACAAGCGTGAATAGACATTTGCAGCGCCTTTTTGTAGTCAAGATTTAAGCAGCCCATTAAGGCAACACAAAGAGCCCTTGTAGTCCTGTAATTTATGGCCTCGTTTAAAAGGTAGTAAAATATACTAATTGTACATCAGCGTCCAAAAATAAGCAGGTAAATCTAGCAGGAGTTTGAGCTAATTCTACATAATCCTCCCCTCTAGGCGGCCGGGGTAAGAAAATGACCACTATGAAAAGCATTACATTTCTCCTGCCAAAGGACCAAGCGCATCAAGGACTCCAGAAACTCTGAACCACCAAACACAAAAACCTCCGTCCGCTGCAAAGCAGGCCAGGCCAGACAAATAGCCGAAATTTACTCGCGATCCGTTCTGGTGCATGCACTCAGACCAACATCAGGTTTCCTAACGTGCCCACACGAACGCGACGTTTGCAAGACTGTCTGAGGAACTCCTCGAGGACGGGGCAAACAAACAAGCTGCGATAAGCCATTCAACATCGAAATGATTTCAACCTGCTCTCCCTCGCCTTACGCCTGTGATTTGGAAAGGAGCTACGAATGAACAAAGAAATTCTCAACCTCTTTTGCTCTTCGGATGACTTTGCATCCTTCCTGTCCCCAGTGCTTTTATAAGGATGGCGATCACTCAGGTCCTGCACACACTTCTTTGTCTGCCCAGACACACGCATTCACCACCCACGGAAAACGAATAGACCCAATACAGAAAAAAAGAAAATCCACCCAGGTTAAATATTTATCACAACAACAACAGAATCTCATTCCAGCAGGCTCTTTCTGCATGCAGGTACTAGGCAAATGGCTTTCTTACAGCTCGGATAGGCTCTGCGACTGCAGCCCAGGCGCTCCCGGCTCTCACCTCCTCCGGCCGCGCAGCGCTGAGCTGGAGCGCTCCCGCCTTCCGCCGCCTCAGCCCCGCGGCTGTGTTTGCGGGGCTCCCTGTAAACAAGCAACAAACAGTGCCTTACCGGGGAGGGCAGGGGGAGGTATTTTTGCTCCTTCATAGGCAATGCATGCTTTGCCGGGTGCGCTGGGGAGAGTTCCGGAGAGGGGAGGGCAGGGACGGAGCGGGAGAGGGCTCCCGGTGTGGAGCGTGGGTTCCCACCCGCGTGGAGTGCACGGGGAGCTGAGAAATAGAAGCGTGCAGTTTGGTTTTGGCTTTTTTTTTTTTTTTTTTCTCTTTCCCGTAGACAGCTATGCCTTCTGTCTCCAAGTGTTTGGAAATATTGTCATTCCAAACTCTTGTTACATGAATGTCTGCTTTATTTTCCTCTGGGAAACCTTTGTTTAGGATCATTTAATCAAGAACAGACATTAAACACAAGTCGTGGTGTTCATCTTTGCTGAATAAAACGCGGAAAGGGTTACAGTTTAAATGCAGGGAGTATTGTTGTTGGGCTTTTATTCAAACGGTTACCCGGGGCCCGATCCTGCCACCATTAGCGCAACAAGAGACTAACAATTGACCTCACTGAAGCAGGATCGAGCCCGCTTTTTTTTTTTCTTTTTTTTTCTTTTTTTTTTTTTTTTAATCACACTGGACAGCTTCTCTTCCCCTAAAATAAACAATATTGCACAATCTAAAAAGACAATAGTCAGATTATTCGCATGCCTCTTATTGAATCACGTTTACATATGAATACGTCAGATATACTAATGTACCCCCCGTATTCATTCTCAGCAATAAAAGCCACCTGAAGCATTCTTGCAGAAGGGTGTCAACTGAGCCTTGGAAATATTAAGTCTGTCTTGGGAGAACTTTTCGAGGAGACACTTTGCTTTGGTAATTCAGTAGTTCCATAATTATGCTAATAATTTTAAATTTGGTGTTGAACCCCAGTCTACATAAAATCATGAAATAATAGCCTACTAAGCTGTTTGTTGCCATCTCATAAATTTGAGAGCGCTGACTGCTAAAATCTACTGGCAAACACAAAAGAAAATTGAAAGTTCAATCTGCAATCGCAAAGCCTGGGCGTTGCAGGCTGGGGTTATTCTTAGTTCTACCTTTCGCTCCATTCGGCTCCAGCACAGGGGGAACCCCCTGGCATTTTAAGCTCAAACTCATACCTTAGCTGTTTTGATCCCTAATCAATAGTCATGTTATAAACGGCAATAATCATCGATCAAGTGTGTCGTGACTGGGTTGCCCCACTCGTGCTAAATATGGAGCGTGTATCTGAAAATGGTGCCAGCGACTTTCTGTTATTTGTTTTGGAGCTATTAAGTCATGCCACCATATTTTACACTGCCACAGTCCTTTAAACTACGCTGCTTCTTGAAAGAGTTGCTAAGTAGCAATAAAGCACTTTACAAACACTATGACTTCTTTTAAAATTTGTTGTTATCCCAAACTCTAATATTCATTGCGGCACTTTAAGTTCGTACATAAATCGTTCAGACTAATGAGTCATAGAGAAATTCGCCATGACTTTTCCTTTACAATGCTCACTGCCTTTCCATTGCTTTTTTGGCCCTGCATTAGGAGCCGGTGATTTATTAGCGCCAAGAAAATTGAACAAAGCAGGTCCTCCTGCACTGTGGCACCCAGCCTTCCACAGTGTGAATCGGAACATTATCAAATGTGTTTGCCTCGGTAACACTTAATCACCAAAAGCCGTAATGTGACCACAGGGCAGCTAAAACAAAGATTTAACATTTCTAAATATTAAACTTGTTAAGCAAATGCTCAGCAGACAAAGCAAGCACAAACAATTAAAGTAATCAAGCTAGAAAGACACACTACCTACTTACCAACACAGACCCTACTGCTTGCTTAAGAAGTTTAGAATCTTTCAAGATAAATCGGATGGGGGTTTTTTTTGAAGGAAAAAAAAAAAAGAAAGAAAGAAAGAAAGAAAAAAACAAACTCCAGTAATAAGGAGTTGAGTTTCACTTCTGAGAGAATCACTCCTAGTGAGGACTGACGGCCACAGATCCATTCCTCACTATCTGCATTAATTATTTAATGAGTCACGTGACCCTAAAGATTAAAATTTCAATATCTCCCCCAGAACAGACGCAACACCTTTATCTGCGCGAGCAGGGCTCCTCGTATTTGGGTCCCCTAATCTCTGCTGTCTTTGACAGCTCTTCAGTTTCTAGGGAGAGCGCTTGGGCATTAACAACACGGGTTTGTGCCTCTGTGTACAACGAGATGGGGCAGCTTTACACCCCCCCAAATCATCCAGTTGGACCCAGATCCTCATTGTCCGGGGGGGGGTGGGGGGCTCTAAGCGCTGCTGCTTAGGGGGGGACAGATGAGCATCAGGGTCGGCATCCCCTGGGCTGCCTTCCGTGGGGTCAGTACTGCCCGTCTGTGGGCCCGAGCGGAGCAGAGAGGGCTGCCCGGGGCCGGGGGGAGGAGGCCCAGGAGCTTCCCCTGCCCACGCGTTGAGCCCCGACCCCACCGAGACCCGCGTGGGCCTGGCTTGGGCCCCCTCGAAGCGCTGTGCCCGAGGTGATGGCCCCGGGGCGACCCTCGGCGAGGCCCCACCCCGCCGCGACCCGGCCAGGCCGGGAGGCTCCGGACACGGCGAGAGCCTCCGCCTTCCCGGGGCCGCGACTGCAGGGGCCCCCGGGGCCGCCCGGCCGGCTCCGGCGGTGGTGTGGGAACGGGGGAAGGGCGGGCCCGGAGCTGCCTGGATCGGGCCCCAGTGCGGGGCAGAGGGGGGTTGAGGGGGGTCGGAGTTTCCAGGCAAGCCTGTCAAGATCTCTACCTGTGTAAAGGCTCCCCCCACCCCTTCCTCGTCTGCAAACACCGAACAAGAAGGCCACGGGACGGCAAGCACGGTGAAGGAAAAAAAAGAAAATAAATCCCAGCGCTGGATAACCTTCCAACGCAGGATGGCTCTAGTTATTAAATACCACAAGGCGCTTGTCACAGCTGAGTTCCCCGTGTAATAAAACACCAGGTATAGCAAGAGCTTGCAGGAGAAACGAGGAGGGGGATCTTGGAAACGGAGCATTTTTCCTGGTGGGTGGAGGGGAGGTGGGTACCGGGGTTAACGGCATGGAGTTCCCTGCGGCCAGCAAATTGACTCTGAGGTGATTTGGTCTTTCTTTGAAATATTGACAAGCTTCCACTTACAGTGTTTTGGGCCGTGCTCGCCTTTGTGGCCAGAACAGATAAACCCGTGTGAGAGAGACACCGGGAGAGCAGGAGGGGGGAAAGAGACATTTCGGTCCAAGAGCCGAATTAAAAAGAATACTGTCTTTAAAGGTCAAGGGTTTGAAGGGTCAGTCTGCTCCTCTAAAAAAAACAATTAATGGGATAGAAAATTTGTCCTCTTGGTGAACTCACGGTTGCCTTAGCAAAGGGAGCACAATGCGAGAATTTAAACTGGACGATGTAATTTTCGAAGTTATTGTAAAGACGGGCGGTATCGAATGGGGAGCAGTGTCCCGCTCCCAACACAAGCAGAGGGGAAAGGGGGGAAAAAGGAAAATTTACCTTAAACGACGATAGTCTGCCACGGAGGTATTTTCCAGTCCACGGTTCAGTCTCCAGCAAGAGAGTGTACATATTTTTAGCAGACAGCCAAGATGCTATGTCTTTACACATGACCAATTTTTTTGGTTTGGTTTGGTTTTTTTCGTTTTCCAGGGAAATCCTTTGCATCTTCACAGACCTTTCCGAGAGAATGCCTTTCAGAATCACTGTTGAATTACAAAGAAGTATTTATTGTAGGAGGTGATTAATGATTCTAACTAAAATTGCTATTTGCAGCGTGATTTCATTTCTCTTTACAATGGGAGCAAACCAGGTTTATGTGCATAGGCTGCACACTAAAGAAATCCTGCATCCCCAGTTAATATGTTTCAGCTGGAATTTTGTTCCGTTGTGCTAATTTTGGCTCTGAATATGTTGAGGGATTCTCAAGCAACAAAAACCCCAAAGAGTTACATGCTTGCAGATAGTAGTTACCTTACTTACAGCTATATTTTTCTCCCTTCATAAGGAGGCAGCTGGCAATTTAGGGTTTAGCAAACAGCAATATGCGAGCGGAAGCATGCTTTTCAGGCCTGCTCCTTGGTCCGGTCTGGAGACAGCCGTGTTTGCTGAGGGTGTTTACAACTGCTACATCTCTGAGGCTGAGAGTGTTCTACCGGTGGCACATTACATTTTTCTCTGAGAGGATTCGTGTTCCTTGGCCAGGCGGGGATACTGGCAATACTGTTGGGGTCTGGTGCTACCTCACCCAGTGGGTGATGATGAACCCAGTACTGGCAACTTCACTCATGCAAAGAGGTTCCAAAAATGCAATTGGTTCCAAAAATGCCTCTCAGATACACTTGGGTAAGTAAATAACTCTTGGCCTTCAGGCCTTTCCTGATAGACTGACTAGCACTCGAGCTCCTTTCCAAGCCTTTTCCTTCCCAGCTCAGTGCTACTCTCTGTTGTGGAAGGCCTGAGTAAGGCTCCTCATGAGCAGCTCTGTTTTGCCTATGTTCCTCAGCTGCCTGGAAGCAGCAAAATGTGCAGCCTGAACTGGAACCACTTGAACCCCATTGCCACAGTTCTTTTAACAATCTCTGTCAGATAAACTTCTTGAGTTGTACCCAAATTCATGTTTCTGCTGAGGCTTTCTCAACATATTTAGAAATAGGCTTGAAAATAAAATAAAAGGAAACAGAAACAGAAAAGGCAGCTAAGAGAAACTTTAGGTTACCGCCCATGTATTCCCCTTCAAAAGTGCTAGCCCATTGAGAAATCATAATCTGGTGAAAATGAACGAATAAATCACGACTGGCTAAAGATTTAAAGCATTATCATTGGGAGCATGTGTGACTTCTTATCCAGCAGAACCCATCATGGGAGCTTATTAACTCCCAGTAGAAGCTCAGTTTCCCTGTAACGCAGCCGAAAATAATTCTATGGACAGCGATGTAGAGCCAGACTAATTCTGCTGTAAGTCCACTAAAGAGAATACCACTCACCTATACGTTAAAGCAAAACCTTTCCTCGTCCTACAGCTCTGTTTCCCAGCCAATTAGGAGTCAGGACATTTTTCACAATATTTAAAGCAACCATTACCTTATTGACAAGATGAATCCAAGTTAAAACAATATGTTTTCCATTCCTGGTGCCAACACCAGCCAAGCACAAGGTGGATGAAACAGCATTGAGGGACTTGTGTTTCAAGCGTTTAATTCTTTTGTACAGAATAATATTTATTATCAGCATTTGGCACTGTTATACATTACACCAAAAAGCCACAAATTGTACATGGACCCAAACGATTTAGACGGTGCCAAATATGAAGACAGCAACAGCCTTTATAGCAATATTTCTTTAAATAAATGAAATAGGGAACATGGAGAAAAACTAATAGATCACAGCTACTGCGGGGGCTACACTTAAAACCAGTTAAGTTACCTTTGATACATAAAACATTTTATTTTAGACAGTGTAAGGGGACATTTTTCGTAAGTCTTTAACCTCCCGTGGACGTGTTCGTTCTCTCTCGTGTTGCTGTGGGTGCTTACATGCGTGTGCACCCTCACACACACATTCACGCACACGGGAATCCACGAACACGCCACGAAACAGAGCTATTCAAGTCAATGCCTTACACAAGTGTCTCACGAGGTCTTTGCTTTGTTTTAATTGTCTTTTATTTTTAAAGAGTTCTCTAAAAAAAGAAAAAGAAAAAAAAAACCAAAAACCAAAAAAAGAGTCCGTCTTAGGTACACAGAATTCGTCCGTGACAGCATCCAGCCCTCTCTTACACCGAGGGCAAGAGAGCGTTTCCATAAATAGAAAAAAATGATGGGCATGGAACCATTATCTATATACAATGTAGGCAATCGTCCGGGTTTTGGTTTAAACATGTGCCCGTTCTTGGGCACGTCCCGTCTTCCTTTCCTGCTCCTGTTTTGGTTTTTTTACACAGTTGTTTGGTCCAAACGGCCAGCCTCCACCACGGGGCAGCTGGAAAACCCCAGTAGATAGGTAAATATAGATATATATATTTTTTTTAAAAGTATTTATAGCGCGGCTGCGTTGGGTGTAGACCCATCGAGAGGATGGGGGTGGCCTTGTGTCTGTACTTTGGACTGCTGGCTCAGTGTGGACTGGTTTGAGGAGCGCATCTTTGTGTTGGGCAGTTTATGGTCTTTCTTCCACTTCATGCGCCTGTTCTGGAACCAGATCTTGACCTGGCGCTCGGAGAGGCAAAGTGTGTGTGCGATCTCGATGCGTCGCCTCCTGGTCAGGTAGCGGTTGAAGTGGAATTCCTTCTCCAGCTCCAGGACCTGCTGTCTGGTGTAGGCAGTGCGAGACCTCTTGGGCTCCCCTCCGTTGTAATTGGGATTGACTGAAACGTGCGCACACAGGCACACACACACAAACGGAGAGGAAAGAAAGGGGGGTGGAGGGGGAAGCGATGGAACATAATCATTATATAATAACTTGACACCAGGTTCACGTAAAATACATAAACGGCAAGAAAAATTGTTTCACAGCCTATCGACAGTGGGGACAATCGAGAAGCAATAAAAAATGGTGATGGGCATTTGGGTTAGAAGAAAAGCTTCAAAGACACATGGCCCAGAGCCACTGCAGGGCAATTAAATTTATGGGGGCTATAATTACTGCCCTAACAGTTTGGCGTCTCGTAAATCTTTTGATAAAGGACCCCGGATACAAAAGGTTTCTCACTTTTTTTTTTTTTAATAAGAAAACACGTAGGAAAAAGAAGGGAAGAAAAATAAAAGAAAAAAAAAAGACACACACGCAACGACCCATCCCGGCCCCGGGAACACCCTCCCCCCTTCCCTCTTCAGCAGGCGCATCCCCACCTCCCCCTGGCACGGGCAACTCACCCGTGCTCACATGGATCTTCTTCATCCAGGGGTAGACCACGGGCTCCTTCCCCTTCAGCCCGGGCAGGCTCTTCTCGGGCAACAGCGGGCAACCGGGCCCGGTACCGGCCCCGGCGGCGGGGGCCGCTTCGCAGCGGCGCTGCAGCGCGTGGCCTGGGAGCAGGGGCTGGGGAGGGCCGGGGTGGCCCTTAACGGGCGGCGGTGGCGGCGAGGAGCCCGGGGGCGGCTGCTCGGGGCCCGGGGCTGCGCTGCCGGCGCTGTTGTAGCTGTAGGGAGCTTGGGGGTATGAGGGTGCCTGCGCCGGGTACAGCGCCTCGGGAGGCGGCCCCGGCGGCGCCGCAGGAGCCTGGTAGCCCGGTTCCCGGCGAGGCCGCGGGAAGTATTCGGGCAGCGTCGGGCCCGGGTGAGCGCTGTGCAGGTGCGGCGGCGGCGGCGGCGGCGGCGGAGGGGCGTGCGGGTGCGGGTGGTGCGGGTGGTAGCTGGCGGAGCTGCCGGCGCTGCCGCTGTGCTGCGTGTACTCCTCGCAGGGAGGGAATTTGGGCTCGATGTAGTTGGAGTTTATCAAAAACGAACTCATGGTCATTAATTTGTGAAGTGCAAAAATACTAATTTTTCTCGCGTTGTCGTTTTTCTGGGCTCGGTGAGGCCCCTCCTCTTCCCCCCCTTTCCCTCCCCTCCCTCCTTCTCCCCCTCCCGCTGCTGTCAAGTGCTCGCCTCTGCCAAAGTTTGGGCCTCCAGCTTCCCCCCTCCCCGCTACACTCCCCTCCCTTCCTCTCTTCCCACCCCTGGAGCGCCTACAACACACACAACACACACCCGCGCACACACACACATCCCCGCACCCCCCGCCACCCTATCACCACCTGACCGCCAGCGCCAATTACCGCGCGGGGCCGCGGACCCCGGATCAGGAAATGGAAGGAGGGCGAACGGCCGAGGGGCAACTCCGCGCCCGCGGACCCACTGCCGGGGCCGCCGCCGCTGCCGCTCCTCCTCCCGGGGCGGTGGCTGCCCGCCGAGGGAGCGCCCCGCCGGGGGCGGACGGACGCCCGCGCCCCTCGTCCGCTCCTCACCAGCATCTCCGGCTCTTCCCTCCCGCCGACCCGGGCCGCGTCCGGCAGCCGCGGTGTCAAGCGAGATAAAACTGATCCAGCTCTGACAGTCTTTCTCCCCCACCCACCCCCAGCAGTTTTTTGTTCCTACGTTCCCCCGCGGGAGAGTGTAGGAAGAGGGGCGAGGGAGCAGAGCGCAGCCCAGCTGCGAGGTCCGGAGGGAGGCAGGCATTGTACAAGGCGTTGCACAATCCTTTTTTTTTTCACACGAGCCCGTCTCCAAACGCCTCGAGTCGGGGCTGGGCGCAGGCAGAGGGCGGCAGCGGCTGCCGGGTGCAGGCCACTGGGGGCTGCCCCAGCCCCCCCTCCGCTGCCGACCGCGGGCGGCCGGGGGCTCTGGGGCTAGCCCTGTGCACCTCTGAATCCGTGCTAACTGGAGGAATAGATGCAAAAGTTAGTATGAAGGTGGAAGGGAGGCCGAGGAGTGTCCTGGAGTGGCTTTCGGGGTGTGAGGGATATGGCGAGCCTGCAAATAACGGGGAGGAGAGGGGGAAAGGAGAAGAGGGGAAGGTGGACGTGGTGATATCAAATGCTTCCTACCAGCGGTCGCAGGGCTGATCTACGAATTTAAGTCCGTCGGTCTGGTACGCCTCGTCTTGGGTTTATTTCTTAATTTTCAGTTTCACGAGAAATCGCTAGCGCCTTCGCAGAAGTCACTCGCCAGCCCTGGCGTAGAAGGGAGAGGGCACCCAGGCACTTCTGCGCTGCTAAAACTTTCACTGTTAACGATATTTGCATCTCAGAGGGAAAAGACGCAACCGCCCTGACCTTAGGTAATTGAAATTTGATGGTTAAACCAATTACGCTCGTATTCTAAGGGGAAAAATATACTTACTGAACGCCAGCTAGTCTGGTAAATTCGGAGTTAGAACCGAACTTTTGGGATTTTTTTTCGGGAAAGCATATAAACACATGGAAATGTTTACCACACCCTTCGAGGATATAATTGCTGATCTCATCTCATCTGCTGGTATGAGAAAATCCATCTAATATATCAAGCGTAAATATGATATGTTTTAGATCTTGCCCTCCTAAAGATACTACATTAACTGTTACCCTGGTTTAAATTCAGATTATTGTCTTTTGCGGTTTTACAGATAATGGATACATGCAATAAAATTCTATTTGAATATATATTCTATCTAACAAGACACACATCGTATCGATTTATATTTTACCCACACACACATGCACGCATATTCCAGGAGGCTTGTAATATGTTAGAACATTTCCAGCACTTGGGTATACTGGGGTACTTATCTAAACAATCACTCATTTCCTCCTCCTATCAAATGTCTAATTTGTAAAGAGAGTTAAAACACATTTACTTACTCATTTCCAACAGCACATCTATGGAACCCTTTAACTGGGGTAACAGATAAGTTTCCCTATTTGCTCTGCATGGAGAGGAAATGCGGTTACACACACGCACACAGAGACAACCGCAACTGTTCAACAAGACACGTTTGACAGGAAAGCGGAGATTGTTTTATTTATATTCAAAAAAACCTCAATAACGAAAACCCCTGCAACCCATGTTGTAAAAGAATTAAGCTCCCCCCTACGTGACTGTACGAAATAAAATATTGCCCGAGTCCACCACGAGCAGGGAGCGTTTTCCCGGCGTAAAGAGATCCATGCACATATACAGACATATATACAAATACCTGACGGCCAGCACCAGATGAATTACACTGGTTTATCGTAAATGTTATCCTTGGTATAAGTCCTGAGACCCTATGGCCAGGGCACTACAGCAGGCTGCCATGCTCTCGAGCCACGGTAAAACACAACAAAAAGTGGTGTCTCGGTTTTTAAGCTCAGAACTACATTGAGAGAGCGGACCGGGCTCTACTTCGTATTATTTACCATGATTAGTTCTCAATGTCTTTCTTTCTACCGTGGAGCTCTGGCGCTCGGTAACAGAGAGAAGGATGCAATTTTGTATACGACTGTAAATCTGCAAGGTGACCTGAGCTGCTCAGCTGAAATCTGGGGTTTTTGTGTGGTTCTCTTAGGCTGCGAAGATGTGCTGAGGCAGGACCTCCAAAAGGCCTGTTCCATGTCTTTGTGGTTTTGTTATCATAAACAAGAACCCAGCCAAGACCACCAAGTGTTATCTTGCACACGGCCATTTCGACATTTTACTGCAAGATTTATGGCTGTAATAAACAATCTCAGAAACCTTTTTTTTCCCCAGTACTTCCCTTTAACAAACTTGTAGCATCATCCTAAGCTCTCAAAGAAAGAAAAGGAGAGGAAAAATAGGCTAGCTCCCTTATTTTTCCAGGACTAAAGGCTTGATTTCACTGGCAAAGAGGAGTTTTATCAGTTAATAAAGGAGTGAGAGTTTCCTGGCCGAGGTTGGCCGAGGAGGAGATGGAAACCCCACTGGAATTAAGTTGAGAGGGGGAGAGTTAATTTCCATGCACAAAGAAGAGCTAAACCCATACATACCCAAAGACGGGGAGAAGGGGGATCCCCCTTTTTCTTGTGAAACAGGCAAGCACTCATGTTACCCTCCACATGTGCAGCTAAAACCTCATTACCCCGAAAGATAAAATAATAATAACGGCAAGAATATTAATGATAGTAATAGTAATAGTAAGAGTAGTAGCAGTAGCAGTAGCAGTAGCAATAGCAACAGCAATAGCAATAGTAATAATAATACAAGTCAACCTTTCGCTGTGCCCGGGCATCCTCCACCGACAGCGGTAGGAGGAGGAAGATTCGCACTAGCAGCCTGGTTTGAATTTGATTTGAAACATTTTGAATATATTTAGCCCCAGCTTTCCTCTCTTGAATGCGAGGCTGTCCCAAGTTTCAAAGTGACCGAAAAGTGACACCGTGTGCATTTTGTTTCTTATTAATCTTACACATTGACAGTCTTTGTTAAATAACAAGGCGTGCCCTTCACCAGGCGACATTTTCATATTTGTTAGACGCAGTGACCTGAAGTTCACCTCGGCCTTGGACTTAGTTTTTCTAAAAGGTCTATAACAGTGTCTTTTAGATAGCGGGGTGCTTTGCCCAGGTCACTACTTCTAAGGGAAAATTAAGAAAAAATCGCGGGAAAATGTAAACGTTATGGAATGTATCGACTGTATTCCCTCCTTTGTTCCTGGGAATGATACAGCCTCTGCGGGCGGGAGCGCTCCTTTCCTGCGGTCGCTGCCGGGGCAATGCTCCCAGTTTTGCCCCAAGTTCAGCATTTGGTGAAAGCAGTGGCTTCTCTGGCACCGCGGCTACTCTTAACAACGGGATGGTTGGCAGGATTTGCTCCCTCTGTCCTGGCTCGGTTAAATAAACACACGTAAAATGTGATTTGTGCACGGATTTTAAATGAATGGTCTTTTGAGCAGACCTTCCACGCCAGAGAGCAGTGTGTTGAATGCAAAGAGTGAAAGGACAGAAAGAATTAATCTCAAATTATTAACTGTTCTGCTTCAGGCTGTTGCCTAATTTTTTTTTAAAGGAATAATTTAAATAACAACTCTGAAGAGTCAATATTTATTGAAATCGCAGTTTCGACTTATTTGAAAATATTCTTGTTGATATTTTTGTTCTAAACCAGATTGAAAATATGAAATTCGAGCCACTAATGGTTTTGGTGAGGAAGCAAATGGATTTCGGTCACCTACTCTTGAGTAAGTCTGTTATAGTAACAGCTTTCGTTCTGAGTATATCAAAGACGCATTGTTATTCTTGGAAACAATCCGTCTGCTGTTCTTTAACAAAATAGATATTTGGATACAGTTTTTAGCTTGTTACCAGGCTTCGCTCTTACTGCAAATAAATACTCTGCGTGTGAAAGGTTATATACTATCTCCAGCGAGGGCAGGCTCCCCAACTGTGCAATGCCAGGTCTCACTATAAGTGAGCAACAGCAGCAACTTGTAGACTTGCATGCCGAGCAAACACTTGCGTTATATACTTTCCAGGCTTCAGTAGGTACCTTAGGCAAAATAATTTTGGCTAAACTGAAATCTTACTCCCATGTGTTTGTTCCCAAGAAATAGCTGTGTCTCTGGCAAATAATTCATGCATACCAACTACACATAGGTCGGTGGAGCCTCCTGCCTTGGGGGTCGAAAGACAGCTATGCACGGATGGGGGTGAGGTGCGCTCTGTTTCTGACTTCCTCATCGCTTTGTCCCCTCATCCACACCTTTCCTATTTTCTTATTAATATTTGGGAATATCCTTTCCTTCTTCCATAGACACCCTCGTCCTCATCATTTCAAGCTGAATCCTGTTTGCGGTGATCTCCAAAAACAAGTTCCCTATGCGATATTGGCCAGTTCTCCCTACAGACAAGCCTAACCTAGGAGCTAAAGCTTCAACACCGAGGAACAAAAAAAAAAAAAAAAAAAAAAAAAATCCCAGTAATCTCTGCGCAAATAAATACCACTGAACTTTTTTTTTTTTTGGGGGGGGGGAGGCAAGGGCGGAAAACATCTCTCCCTGTTCCCCATTTCGCTGGGAGCTGCTGCCTTGGGTAATTCCAGAAGGCAGTGAGATCCCTCCGAATCACGGTGCAGTGCAGGGCGCCAGCTTCTCCGCAACATTTTCCATCGGTAGCACACCGTGGCCCCACCACTCTGCATTTTAAACGAGCTCCTTCGGACCAAACATATAACCGGTATTATCTCCAGCATGTCCTGTTTAAGCACAGTTTAGCGATCGCCACAGAAATGAGAGCAAAAACAAAGACGCGTCTGGGATCGATACACGCGTTAATAGCTTTGCTGCTATCTTATCTTCCTGCCATTTTGCAAAGTGAGAAGGCTTTACATTAAACCTCTTAAAGCAGGTTATTATATAATAAACAAAGGCGAAACATTTTGCTACCTGACTCTCGGAGGAAGCAGCATCAGCGGCGGGTGTGGGGGAACACGCGTGTTTACCTGCCGCGGCTGAACCCGAGATATTCAGACACAAATGTGGCCGATAATTCAAGATGAAATACAACGTGTATTACTCTTGAAAAGAGGAATTTTCTATCCCTTCCTCGGTAATTGAGGTCATTCAGCCAGTAGAGTTCACCTGGAGTCCATACTGTGATACACACGTAACTCAAAGCTATTTTATCTTTTGTGCTGATAGTCAAGATCTCGGCTGTAACATTGACATCAAACTCTGTCTGGGCGAATGACTAAGAGTGGTGCAAAACGTAAACTTTTGACCCTCAACTTTTTGACCTGCAGTTGTAACGCCCTTAACCACAAAGATATACAAAAGCTATGCAGCTTCTTTTAGGAGTAAGAGACTCGCACTGTTTGTTTCAATAGTTCTGCCGTTTCCCCCAGCTTTCTAAGGGCTTTTTTCTTCTTCTTCTTGATGATGAGAAGTCGGATACTTTCGCATTTTTAATTATTGCCTTTTTTTTTTTTTTTTTTTTTTTTTTTTTTTTTTTTATTTTTTTTTTTTTTTTAATCTCGCATCTCTGTAAAGTGCTGTTAAATCGGCAGCGTTGGAGGGAAGCCTGTTACTCAAAGGCGCTATATGCTTACAATTGCAGGTGAAATGCTGGGTAAGTTCTGGGCGTGAAGTTGGAAGGAAAGTAGCGACGAGCGTTGGGGGAAAAGCTGCAGCTCTGTGCTGCAATGGTCTTAGTAATTTCTCCTTGATTTAAACATAAAGAAACAACTCTAATTGTTTGCGAAGCCTTGTCTAGGAAAACGAGTTGACTGTGAACTTGGTCTAAAGCGAGCTCTGCTGGTGATTCCTAGGGTGTGCAGATTTATCTTTTCTGCATTTACTTAACCTGGCAGTGAACTGCACGGGCTGCCATTTGTTATCCAGAGACAGACTTCACCTCAAGCAAGGACTGTTCCACAAAATTGCAATAATTACCCAATAACCTTCATAGCAAATATTATTATTGAAAAGACATTTTTTTGAGAGGGGATATAGGAAAGATTCCTTATGCGTACTATAAGGCAAAATCCTTGCAAATTTGGCAAGCTCTCTAAGTCAGATTTTGTATTGTTTGTGCGTGTAGCTACAGGAACATGTGACTGTGATGGTCCATGAGTATTTGCCTTCCAGAGAGATATTAGTGAGGATGCTTTAATTTGAAAGGGAAAATATTTTCAAAGATGACCGGGCGACTGTGGAATCTGTGTTTTTGCGCTCTGGCTAGCAACTCTAGCAACAAAACGGGGAGATTTTAAAGGCAGGAAAGAGGAAGAACTAAGAAAGCAAAGCGATGTCTTAACTTGGTCATGAGATTTACTTATGTCTGCATTTAATGTGTTAAATCTGTATTTGCGGGGAGGGAAAAGGCATTGCTCCAGTATCCAAGGTTTGAAATCGAAACCTCCTGATCCGCCCCTCATGATCTGTTCCATTCAATTTCCCATGGAGCAGATTGCAAACTCCTCTATTGTCACCCTTCCACAGATACACACTTATTAAATGTAAGGAAATGGCCGAATAATAATTTCCCTGTAATGTTCTGCAATTAGGGCGTTTGCAGGTCTTAGACAAAGCTGCAGAGCTGTAATTTACGGATGACTTTCCATCGGTTTGTTATACTTCTGGTTTAGAGAAAGTTATGCCTTGCAAAGTCACTAGTTACACACAGTAAGAGTGTTGCCGGACCTTTAATTGGCTTTACGCTTAGACATGACACACTACACTCAAGTATTTCTTTCAAAGGATTAGGTAAACTATATTTCAATGCGCAGAACGCCACTTGCCATGCCTGAAGTAAAACAAACTCGCACGCATTAATCCCCCAAACACAGCAGAAAAATAATGTGCACAGATAAGACCTCTTTGCTGATTCCGAGCGATTATTCTCCATGACATTTTCCCTCGGAAAACAATTAGGACCTGGGAATATTTTGGTAGAGTTCGGCAGACTGGGGTGGTTTGAATTTCTGATTTCAAAGCGGATTAGAAAATCTTAATGCGTTTCTGGATTTGAATGGCTTCAACTGTCCTGCTTAGGACAGGGCAGGGCCAGAAATACGGAGAAGTTGCCATTTTCAGATAACTTTCTTTTGTTGTTAGAGAGTTTCTTGCAGTACGGGCTTGTGGGTTTGGGGATATTTTTATTTTCCGTAGTTCTTGAATCTCTCTACACTACTTTACGTGTAATATGCTCCAGAAGACACATTCAAAAAGGTGGAAATACGTAGTAGCAAATCTTTTCGCTCTAGGCAATGAAAAATTACAATCCACGACGATACTCGGGTTTCCAAAATTTTAGTCGAACGGGTGTGCGCTTGTGTTTGTATATTCACCAGATAATTCAAATAACGCAGTGTTGTTGTTGAATATTGAGTAGTCGCAAACGGTTTGTGGCTAGTATCATTCCCGTTTACAAACCAAGGATTTTCCTTGGAAAACGACCCGTATATAAATGAAAACCAAACTTTTAAAAGGGTTTTCATGCCTTTGAGTCCAACTATAAAATTTTATGGCATATAATATAATATAATATAATATAATATAATATAATATAATATAATAATAGATGCCTATCATATATAACTTTCTGGTATTCCTATTGAAGAAAATGTAACAGCTAGTTTACTATAATATCCCCAGCTATTTATTACGGAAATTATTTTAAAATGTGCATTTTGATATGCAGTTTTAAAGCCGTTCACTTTTTTTTAATATAAAGTATATGCATATGTATTTGCTTAGTGTTCATAGTAAGGATACACAGACACAAGGCTTCGGACTCCATTTATCTCACACAGGGGATTGGCTCCAAATAATAAATATTTGTAAAACTATGAGATCTTTGAGCTGAGCCAACTTAATATACTACCATTCCTTAATGTTGAAGGCAAATAAATTAAAAATCAGAATCAGTCATCAATGTGCAGACCTTGCAGATGTACACAACAAACTTATGCTCCTGAACCCCGTGCCTTTCTCTCATTTTTGCTTACAGTAGCAGATACACCCTAAACTGCAATATTCAAACAGGATAGCACTTAGTGGAATAAAACAAAGCCCATGTCCCAGCTCACATCAAACCACCTCGTTCTTTTGTAGTCCCGACTTTATAACACATGAAGGAAAACAATGCGATCTGATGAATCCCTGCTACTCCAAGCCTGAGCAGAGAAAGGGAGAGTCACAGCTGGTTTTGAGATGGAGATTTTTTTTTTTCTTTCTTTTTTTGGAGGCAATATTCAGATCTCTTCCCTAGCCCCAACTAGTCAATCTGAACCCCAACCCCCCCCACCCCGAGATCACTCGCCTAAGTAACAGCTCTGAGAGTAAGGATCAGGCCTTAATGCTACCCAGAAAAAAAAACAGAGTTCCTTTCACCCTTTCATTCAAGCCCTGGAAATTCAAAGACTAAAGTTAAATCCGGCCATAAAGTTTATTGCTGAGTAATCACACTCTAGTGAGAACAGTCCACTTAAATAAAAAGAATGTTGAAGTAAACACGCAGCTGGGGCCTACCCCACAATGGCAGCCAGCAATATAAGGCAGAAAGGGAGAGAGCAGAGCTAGGGGGATATTTACAATCTTCAATAAACCAAGACCGTATTTCATAATTTGCAGCACTCTAATGACCTGTAGTCTCTTGTATTAATGCTACAAGTTACAGTCAATTGGTTCACTTTAAAAAAAAAGTCACAGGAGCATATATATGTATACAAACATACACTGCTTTTGTATACATACATGCACCGATATTAGACACACATAAGCATGTGCACAGCTTTATATAGGCGCATACATTGATCTATACATGCATGCACAAATGGACATAATTTAAATGTATTTATATTTATGCAATTATATATAGGATCTGGAAAAATTTACAGCAACATTATAACAAAACACGCTACCCACTCACAGATGGACATATATACATAGCTAAAGCTTTCTGCACAACTCAATGCAGAAAATAGGAATCTTAAGAGCTCCAGTACAGTCTGTGTATTTTAATACTAGGTCTGATGTGCAACATATTTCACCAATTCACATGTTATTATCATATCAGCACGCCTCTAGCTCTATCTTGCCTCCATAAGACACTGCCCAGATAATATCAAGCCCTATCTATTTTGTTTCCCTTTTTTTTTTTAATCGCCTGCAGTAACTACTCTTTGCTAAACAAAACCTCTCCAAACTTGGAGAGTCTATTGGAGCAAAGGAAGTAATTATCTTCTGCGGTAGTCAAAGTGATTAAAGCTAGGCCCCAAAATCCATCTCTGCCAAAGTCGCTTATTGTGGTTTACTTTGATTTGATCGTTAAAATAGAGAGCTAACTGCTGCGAGTGAAGGGATGGGGGTGATTTGCAGCACAACCTGGATCATTAGTGGTTGATTCTGCCTCTCGGGCTCGGTGGGACCGTCCTGAAAAGCTCCAGGCAGAGAGGAAGGGAAAGAGAAAGAGAAAGAGAAAGAGAAAGAGAAAGAGAAAGAGAAAGAGAAAGAGAAAGAAAGAAAGAAAGAAAGAAAGAGAGAGGCGAGAAGCAACGAGAGCGAGCGGGAGCCTCGGGTTCCCCACTGTACAAATAAACTTCAAGGAACTTGTGCACAAAACTTACCTTTGACTTGCAAGGAGCCATTTTTCATACAGTACTGAGAACTTGTGGTTTGGATACTTCTGTCCCTAAACCTGACAATTTGAATGGCCAGGAGGTACACGTAGCCTGCAAAAGAGTCAAATGAAGTCCAGCGTCAGTGAGATTATATGTTATGTGGTATATAATGTTGGATGTCAACTCCCCAAAACCATAAAACTTACTTTAATGGCACCACGTGACTTTTTATAGCCAGTGAGCCTATCTGTCTGTGCTATGGATGATTTTACGATCTAATTCATAGACAAAACCCTATTCATTTGGCACCCAAATGTCATATAGCCGGAACTGGGGCTTATAAAGTTTACTGTTTTATAACTTTTAAGGGAAGGCATCAATGTAACCAGTCAGTAAATGTGCAAATCTTTAGTTGCTCTTAGAAGCTCAGAAGAGTTAACCATTCAAGCTCTGATGGGGTAAGTAACATTACGTTTATAGCAAACTAACTGTAGAGAGGAAAGCCAAAAATCTTTAAAGGGTGAAAAGTGGGAACGTGGCTAGCGAGGGTTACAACTAGCAGAGGGCTCAGACCTGGCTGTCCTGCAAATATACTTAATCTTTTTTTTTGAGAAATTCTAGAGTGATGCAAACACCTCTTGGAGTTAGCAGCGTGTTTTAACAAAGCACATGGTTGGTTGTTTTGGTTTTCTTTTCCAACCATCAGCAAATAGCTAACAGTTGATTTACCCACAAAGGGTGTTGATTGTGGTCCTGCGACGCAGCTTTCCACCTAGTGAGAAACCAGTAAGGACGAACTTACGGTCAGACTTTCAACTAAAAATACTAGTAGTGGACAATCGCAGCATCTACCATTTGCAACGTGCAACAGGAGCCAGGTAAAATATTATAAGCTCCGCACGGGTTAATATTTTTTTTCAGAGGCAAATCAGGAAGCACAACTTCTGCTTTGCACAAACCAGATCACAAAAACTTTACAATAGAAAGTTTATTTTTTTTTTATTTCCAGTCAGTTTTTTTTAAAAACAAATAATAAAAAAAAAAGCTGATCACAGTTTGCTCAAACAGCCAGACTTGACTATATTTGTAACTTTGTTCACAAAAAACATACATCACAGAAGCTGCGCTTAATAAGAGCCACTTCTAAGAGTTCGTGCAAAGAGTCATATACAAAGGCACAGCAAGGACATACTGCTTGGAATCACAGTTTTCGTCACAGATTCACTATTCACTACACGTAGGACAAGTTCAGTTGATTTCATCATTTCACCTCTACAACAGCATTAATTACACAGGAATTATATAGGTAGTTTGAATAAAAATATTTTTAACAGCTTGGAGCTATACAGACATTAACACTTGACCACACATGCACAGTTAAACAGGTTGAGTGCAACACATAACATTTGTACTAAACCGGGGGAGGGTTTCTTTCTCTCTCTCCTTTTTTTTAAAAACCTTTTTTTTTCTTCTTTTTTGTTTAGTTTTGTTTTGTTTTAACAGTTACTTCAAGTAACACAGCTCGCTTCATATAAATAAGTTAAAACATCTATTATTTTTTCCAAGACAAAGCCATTCAAGACAAAGAAATGTACGATAAAAGCAGATCTACTTATACACGCGAGAGAATGGTAATAAACAGGCTCATGATTAAAAGATGAATAAGGGCGACAAGAACAGGGTTTCTTCACAGAAGTAACACAAGGAAGTTTTAGAAAGTCAACTTAGTACTGACATGAGACGCAGGGTCAGCTAATACTGCTCAGTACTTTTAATTGATCAAACGCTTAGGGACGGAATGCCCCTCCTGCAGCTGCCATGCTCATACTTTTCAGCTTATTATCCTTTTTCCATTTCATTCTCCTGTTTTGGAACCAGATCTTTATTTGTCTCTCTGAGAGGCAAAGAGCATGTGCTATTTCAATCCTTCTTCTGCGGGTCAGGTATCTATTGAAGTGAAATTCCTTTTCCAGCTCCAAGGTCTGATAGCGGGTGTAAGCAGTCCGAGCCCTTTTCCCTTCTGGTCCCCCTATATTGTCTGGAAGAGAAAAGTACATGATTTAGATTCTCAGCAGCCACTCGGAGCCTTCGAGTCTTACTGAACTACCAGCGACCCGGACCGTTACTCTGTCCTGCTCGGTTTTGTTTCTGGTTTGGATAAACGCTCAACAAGTTTCCCCCTCCAGCACGTTTTAGAAAAGTCTTGGGGAAGGGGGATTAGGTGGTCTCCGTACGTTTTCGCTTGGATTTCGGGTTCGATGTTTTAAATTGAAAATTTCTGGTTTTGGGGGGGGGTTGGTTTTTTTTTAAGGCTGATTCGGCCGCCCTCCTCCTCCCCCCCCCCGGATAAGCTGACTTGGAGGATGCCTCTGCAGCTTTTAGCTGGGTTTTCAGGGCTGGGAAAGCAAAGCTGAAGAGTGCAGCCCTTTCCCGCGGCTGAGCTGGGGAAAGCTCTCGGAGGCAGCGAGCCCCCAGCTGTTCCCCCGGCACCGAGGGCAAGGCAGGTACCCGGGGCTGAAAGTTGCTCCCCTTCCCCGCGCCCCTAAAGCTTGCTCCCCCGGAGTTCGGGGCGAGTCGTCCCCCTCCCCCACGGCTTCCCAGCAGTGAAAACTGCCCTCCTCGCCCTCTCCTATTCTCTTTTTAATACCGCTCGGCAAAATAAATGGGGTCAGCCGTGCCGTTCCCACTGGAGGATTCCCCTTCCAGAGGAGAGCCGGGAGCAGCTTCTGCTCCCGATTTCCCTTCGGGAAGGCACTTTCTCGTCCTCCGCTGCCCGCCGGGGCCGGCGCTGGGAGCCAGGAGGGCTGTGGTTTTGGGGCCGGGAGGTTTTTGTTTTGGTTTGGTTTTTTTCTCTCTTTTTGGAGGGGGGACTCGCCCAGAGAAGGGAGAGTGCTTCCCTCCGAGCAGAGTTGTGCTGTGCTCGGAGGCTTCCCGCTCTCACGCCCTTCTCTCTCCCTCTCCCCGACCTTGCTCGGCGCAGCCACCCGGTTTACATTAAATCCTCCTTTTCCTCCAGAGAAATAAAGAACAGGTATTTGCTTTACCATGACTTATGTGCAGTTTTCGCATCCAGGGGTAGATCTGGGGCTGTGAAGGCTGGGCTGTGCTTTGGTCGGTCGGGGCACTTCCCTGCTCGCTGCTTGCTGGAGTGTCTTCCTCAGTCCCAGACGAGGTGCCAACCCCGTCTCTGCTGATGTGTGTGTTGCTGCTGGAATTGGACGAAGTGTTGGTGGAGTTGGCGAGGGAGTTTTTCACCCCGTGGTGACTCTCGCTGACAGGCGAACCGGCCACGGCAGTGCAGGGCAGAGGGTCAGGGGGAGGCGAGTGGGAAGACGTCGCGGGCTGGTTGTACCTGGGCTCTGTCGAGGCAGAGGTGGTGTTGGCCGGGTAACTGCGGGGTCTCTCATTGGCACCAAAGTGGGTGGAAGCAGAGCGCCCGACGCTGAGGTCCATGCCATTGTAGCCGTATCCGTACCTGCCGGAGTGCATGCTGGCGGAGTCCCTGTATTGCTCACTCACCGAGCTGTGATCTCCATAATTATGTAACTGGTAGTCCGGGCCATTTGGATAGCGACCGCAAAATGAGTTTACAAAATAAGAGCTCATTTGTTTTTTGATATGTGTGCTTGATTTGTGGCTCTTGGTCGTTTTGTGCGTCTATAGCACCCTTGCACAATTTATGATGAATTATGGAAATGACTGGGACATGTACTTGGTTCCCTCCTACGTAGGCACCCAAATATGGGGTACGGCTTCACATCACGTGCTTTTGTTGTCCAGTCGTAAATCCTGCCTGATGACCTCTAGAGGTAAACTCGTGCACTGGTGGGGGAGCTGGGAGGGCGCGGGCGGCCCGGGGCGCGCCGCCGCCGCGCGCCACCGCCCCC
>VZTO01023925.1:128408-226648 GCA_013400615.1 Syrrhaptes paradoxus | reverse complement strand
GGGGGAGGCGCGGGGTCTCTTTCGCGGGCTCACAGCGCCACCTGCCGGCGCCCGGCCGCCGCCACCGCCCTGCCGCGCCGGCCCCAGGAAGCCAGCGCCTCTGCCCGCCAGCGCACGGGGAAGATAAATGTCCACCTCCCCGCCTGGATTTAAGCAGGGGAAGGCCAATAAAAGTTTGTTATTTCCGCTCGCCCGCTTTATCTAAAACAGCCAGACAAAACAAATGAAAAGGCTTTTGTAGAAAATCTTAATTGTGGCTGGACAGTTGTAAACTCATTAAGAGCCGAATTCCAGACAGTTTGCAGACCCGTCATTTATTACACACTCTTAAATGCTGATTCTTTGAAGTTGCCTCTGTCTGCAACAACAGAGGGCGTCCCAGCATCCCCAAATACTGGTTTAGGGATCAATTAGGGGCTTTTTGTGTGTATGCACACCAGAAAGAGCTCCCTTTTGCTAATTAGAACTCAGCAAATCTTACCCTGGACTTTTTTATTTTTATTTTTCTTTTCTTTTTTTTTTTTAAGGTGAAGCCGAAAGCTTTTTTTTTTTTTTTTTCTCCCGCAGTTCTGCACATCTGTAAATTTCTTACTGGCTCCCTAAGTTTTGTCTTTAGCCCTGCAGCCTTTTACACCCCATAAACGGTTACAGCAGTAATTTTGTTTTATTGCGCTGTGTGGCTCTGAATTTTCCTAACAACAACTTCTGCCAAGACCATAAGTGTGTTCCATTTTATTTTGGTTTAAATACATATACATATGTAAGCGTACCTCCGTAAAACATGAAGGCTTTTATTGTTATCCAACGTATTTGCTAACAAAGGTCGATGTGGCGAAAAGTGTGCTGCGGCTCATGTTATGGAGGATATCTACTCTGAGCAGTAAGATGTCCGCCCAAAACAAGGGTGAATTTCAGCACGCTCACAGACTTCGCTATTTTCTTTTGTTGCTAAGCTTGGTTTGGCTTGGGGCAGCGGGGGAGGGGTGGGTGCGACGGGGGTGTGTGTGGAAATCTTTCACTCCAAAGAAACCTTTTTTCTGTTTTTAAAAATGAATCCTATTTTGTCTTTTCTGCTCTAGGCTGCTGCCAGCCCAGCTCTTTCCTTCGGCTAAATCAGCGAGTAAAATTGACACCATAAATTCTACCATAATTGTCTGTAGAATTTTATCTGTATCTATATCTATTTATACATACATATACAGTCTGAGGCGCTAGTAAAATGCAACGGGATGCTTTTCTTTGCCGCGGGACATTTAAAAGGGAAAAAAAAAATCCCAAACGTGAAAGGAAAAAAAGGGTGACGTTTGAAACAACATATTTTGCATGGGCAACTATCTCCAGAAGGGAATTTAAAATGAAGGTGCTGGTAAGGCGAGCCTTCCACGGAGCTTGTTGAAGCACACTCAGTGCTGGACGTTTTCCTGGTGCAGGCTAATTAACCATCTCAGCTTAAATGTCGCTGTCTGAGCTGATTTACATTATTGTTCGCACTAAAGAACGTCGGACATTTCGGTTTGGTTCTAAATTCCCGCTCCCCGTCAGGCGAATTTATTAAAACGGCGTTAAGCCAGGAGTGTGCCCCCGCTGCCACGCGAGGGGTTCCCTCCTCGCCCTGCCGAACACCCGCTTGCCAAATACACCCGGGAGTGGGGAGCCGTGCCTCCTCTCAGCCAAGCAATGGCATTTAGGACCTGAATCTGCCCATTCAGGTTGAAAATAAGCCAAATTTTTCATCACCTGGGGTCTGCGTTCATAGAACCGTGGGTTTGCTCTTGGCTCAGAAATAATGCTGCTGCTCGCCTCGCCCCTGCAGCTGCCCTAGACCTGCCACGCCTGAGGGTGGGATTCGGTATGTCGTGGAAAACCCCTCCTTAATAATCTTCAAACATCACAAAAATATAAAAGAATCAATATATTTTATTTGGCAAAAAGTTAAATATAATTTCAACACAACGATTTGGTCAGTAGGCCGTGAGGTAACTATTTCAAAATAGACAGTGTACCTTCTGGATCAACATAACTTCCCAGATTTATTTTTTTTAAACGATATAAATTTACAATAACCAAATGTAGGGTTTTATAGCGTATAATTTATTATCAATAAACTTAACCTTCATTACAATAACCATCAAATAATTCAATTAATATTAAAACGTAAACCATAGGTAGTTACCCTTTTCACATATACGTGTAGCTCCGAAATCTGAAAACTGCTCACTGGTGCAAAAACAACACTTAAGCTAGTCTGTTTATTTACTTTTTTAAAGATATAGATTATATATACAACCAACAAAGACAGTACTATATATATATATCAACTGTGCATACTAAAATGACTTGCTTCAATATTTTGAGAACCGTAATTCCTAGACATCCCAGACAAACTTTTTTCNTTTTCTACTTTTTATTTTCTTTTTTTTTTTTTTTTTGCATTGGAATATATATAATATATATTTTACAATCAAAGGTTAACTGCCTAATTATACAGAAAAGACTGAATACACTACAGAGTTATACTCTATGCAATTTTTATAATAAACAACCTGAGTTCAAATTGAATTCTAGCTTACACCATTACATCCGGTACAGCACCCAAACACATAAATTGAGTCACAAACATAATTACCACAATAAAACACAGTGTTCAAGTATTAGAGCAGAGATCTCTCTGCCGCGCAAAGAGCAAATAAAATTAACTACATAGACTAAACTATACAGTCCGTAAATAGTTGTGCATTATGAAAAGGTAGTTTACTTTTTTTTTCTTTCCATAAGTGAAGAAACAGGTAGATTTATACAAGACAGCTAAACAGCCTTTTCGTGCTAATGCCCCCTTTTTCTTTCCTATTAGAAAATTAAAAGTCTTACTGTACCTCTCCTGGCAAACTGGCCTCTGTGACAACCAAGGTACAATCACAATCAGAATTTGCCGTGGGAAAAAATGAGGCCTGGACCCAGACGCATTGCATGGCAGGGCTGGAGGGGAGGATTGTTTTGTTTTGTTTATAACTATTTTCCTGGTTTTTTTTATTTTTACTTTATGCGTTTTCAATTTAACCCGTGTGTCTCCATCATTCGTCCTTCGCTCGATCTTTGTTGATTTTCTTCATTTTCATCCTCCTGTTCTGAAACCAGATTTTCACTTGTCTCTCAGTTAAATTGAGGAGTCTGGCCACCTCGTATCTACGGTCCCTAGTGAGATACATATTGAACAGAAACTCCTTCTCCAGTTCCAACGTCTGATGCTTGGTGTAAGGGCATCGCTTTTTCCTGGTGGACCTTGCGTGGAGCCAGTTTGCAGCTGGATTATCTACAACGAAAACAACAGGAGAAGTTCAGGCTCGAGGGGAGAGGTGGGGAAAGGAGGGGGCTGGGGAGGGAGGTCCAAGCAGGACCAGCCATGTAACTGTCCCGATATTGGGGTTTAGGACGTGGCTCTCATTTCCCCTGGCACAGAGGATGGTGGGGCATAATGGACTCCAAAATACAGACACAAGGAGAGGTCACACGCATCCACACGCGGTAAAGCCCCGCCATCCCCGCCTTTTTTTTATTGTTTGTAGGATGCAATTTTAAAATACTCTTTCTCCTCCTCTCTCTTTCTCTCTCTGCTAGCTCCCTCCCTCCTGGCCTCCCCACGCACACACCCCCTTCAAACTGCCAGCCCAGGGAGTGACCAGCTAGACCAACGTGTCATCGAAATTGTTTCACTTTTTAGTTTCGACTTTTTCCCGTGTCATCGCTGTCAAGACCCAGGAAGCTGGCGAGTCACTCTACAGCTGGCATAATTAAAGCCTCGCCCGCTTTAGGACCCTTATTCACATGGCGTTAATCGCGATAGTAATCCCGAGGCGCTCTGGCACTAGTCCCGCAGTCCTGGGAGCATCCAGCCCGGGGTTTTCCACCGAGGAGACGAAGGGGGGAGGGGCGACACCAAGTCAATGGCGAGATTTCTGCTCGCAGCCCCGCAATAGCCGCCCTGGCCTGGCAGCCGTCTCAAAAAAAGACCAGATTCACATCCAGCGCTTTCCAGGCACCCTTCCCCCGGGGTGTGCTCACGCCTGGGAGCGCGGCGAGGCAGGAGGATGCGAGCACATCCTGAGGCGGTTGTTGGGGCTGACTTTGTTGTTGTTGTTTAAGTTGCAATTGTAGGGTGGTGGGGTTTTTTTCCTTTCATCCCGGAAAGCCCGAACCACCCTAGATCCCGTTCGAGCCTGCGACAAGCAGCGCTGGCTTTCAGAGACTGCAGAGCCCGGCGAGCGGTAGCGGCGGCAGCCGGTGCTCAGCCGCGTTAATTAGCCTCAGCGCCTCCACACCTCCCCGCGGCCGCCCTGAAGTCCATTACCCTTCGCAGTCCCACTTACTTGGATCGATCTGCGGTTTCTCTCCGTTTGCCTCACTTTCCCCATTGCTTTCAGAGAATGCGCCTTCGTGGCTTTGCTTATCCCTATCAACTGGAGGAGAACCACAAGCATAATCAGAGAGAGACAAAGTGTGAGTGTCAAACGTGGTACAGTCAGCCCTCCTGGCCGCCAGCGGTTCAGGTTTAATGCCGTAATGCCTGCCGGTAGGTAACCCGGGGAAAGACAAGGAGCCCGGCACAGGCTCAAGCCACGAACGCATGTACCTGCCGTCGGGCGGTGCCACGGGCGCCTGGTGGTGCGCGTAGGGGTGGTAGACGGCGGGGACGCCGCTGGCGCCGGCGGGGTGCGCGGGGCTCCAAGGGGGGCCGAAGACGGGCGCTTTGGGCTGGAAGCTGCAGGGGGCCAGCTCAGGGTGCTCGGCCAGAGCCGCCGGCCGCGGCGGCGGCGGCCCCAGCGGGGCGGGGGCGTAGCGGGGAGCCGCCAGCTCGTCCCCCTCCGGCACCAGGAAGGAGTCCACGTAGTAATTGCTGAGGGTCCCGGGAGCCGACATGGCGGGCGCGGGGCGGCGGCGGACCCGCCGCGGTTCGGGGCTGCGGATTTCACGTAACAACTTGGTGCTGGCGGAGAAGTAGAGTCAGTAATAAGTTGGGGGCAGCCCGGGCGCCCATTGGCTGCCCCGGTCACGTGGCGGGGGAGCAGAACAATAAAGTATAAATCAGTCCGCGGGCTATTAATGGGTCAGTGTTTTCCAGCCATAATTTTTATAGCGAGGCCATATGTTTTTATGCAAAGGGATATTGGAGTTATACGGCGGGGTTTTGTTTTAATTGCGGCCAACTGAGATTAAAAGATCAGATTCCGTATTACAGCCCACTCTTCCCTCTTTCTCTCTCTCTCTTCCCTCTCTCTTTTTTTCGTTCAAGCGGACTATTTTATATCATAATTAATCATCCCATCAGTGCGTCGTGTTCCCCGCGGAAAAAAAAAAACCAAACCAACAAAAAAACACCCCTGTGATCGGAGACCTTCACATAAAATTATATAATAATTGAAGCAATAAAAAAAGCAAAATAGCCTTTGCGGTATACTGTATTTAAATATATATTTATTATATTTCATAAGGAGTTATTGTTTCGGGAGCCACGAGGTTGTTATTAAGTCAGTAACTATGAGTGCGCTTATTTGCATCGCTGTGTTTCACGGCCGTAAAAATTTACGAGTGCTTGGAAAGGTTAAATTATACTATTGTGTTTAGTTTGGGAACTCACTGTAAATGATACCGTTCAGTTCGGCAAAGAGCTGGCAGCGGAAAGTCAAATTCAACGTATCCTCTTTCCGAAACTCCGCCGCCGAGCCGGCCCTCCCCGCCCGGCCGGAGGAGGACCGGGGCAGGCTTTGGCTCGGTATTTAGGCTGATCCCCACCAAACTGCACTTCACCACCCCACCCCGCCGGGCAGAGCGCGGCAGTGACCGAAGCCCCTTCTTCGTCCTTTTCCGCCGCCCGGCACCGCCGCGCCTGCCCGCCCCTGCCCTTGGACGGGGCCGCCGCGGCCGGGGACCTCCTCGCCAGGCCTGGGAGAGCAGCCGGGGCTGGGCGGCGCGGCGGCGGCTGCAGAGGAGGGAGGGAGCTCGGGCAGAGCCGGGCGGCGGTATTTATCACGACGATTAATTCTTAAGTATGAGGGGAAGCAGCGGGGGGAAAAGGGAGCAAAAGCCCCGTCTCCCCGCTGCCGAAAGGCACCCTGCTTCTCCGGGCGGCTATCAAAGGGGCGCTCGCAGTCGGCCGTCCCGCATTCTGGATGAATCAAATTTATGTGCAAATATAGTTATTTGTTTGCTGGCACCTCCTTTGATTGCAGGACGTAAAGCTAGCGGCATCGGAAACCGTGCGGAGGGTTACAGTCCTCCGCAGAAGGAGGGGAGGGTGCGCGGGGGGAAAATAAGAGGCGGCCAGATCCAAGTCCAGTGTTAGGAATTAAAGTCGTGGCCGAGGGCTTTGTAAATATGCCTGTGACTTGCTGGTTTTTCTCCGGCGGACGCTCATGCTGTTTATCCCCGTGGCTGGCTAAAGGATCGCGGTCAATGGGACGCAGGGGGCACAAAAAATCTCCGTGAGAGTCTCGATTTACTCGAAATATCTTTTATTGAAAATAGAGCCTGGCAAATGGTAGGGACGGCTGAGTAATAATTAAAATCACGTGTAAATATTGTGCATGCGAAAGTGTGGTTCTAATTAGTTTTACATTGCTATGTGGGCTGTCCTTCTCTCTCTCTCTCCCTCTCTCTCCCTCTCTCTTTCTTTTTCTTTTCATGTCTTCCCAACAGTTTAATCCGAAATCTTGCGGAGATCCTATTTTAACAACGCTCTCTTCTCCCGCCCCCTTCAAGATTACGAAGGCCCATAATGAAACTATTATCCCCATTACAGTTTGAAAATTATGGAACAGTTGCAAGAACTCCACAGACAAGGAGACCGTTATTTTCTAATAATTTTTAAAATGCAAATGAAGCTCTCCTTTGCTATTTTTTGTGGCCATTGTATAGACACGTCGTAATAGAAAAAAAATAACTGTATTTCTTTCCTGGAAAGACGGAACTTGACGTCATTTGTATTTATTATTAAGAGTCAGCTGTGGTGAAATGTGATTGTAGAACTTCCTTTTTCCATTCAGAAAAAAACAATCTTAGCTGCAGGAGTCCTGGATGTTTATATTCGAATTTGGGTTCTCAACTTGCAGCGGGTTTCATTTTTTTGGTTCCTCACCAAAAATAATAGCAAATGAATAACAATAACAATAACGTTTAAAAGAACGTGTCTGAGTTTTTATTTCGCTATAAAATTCCGCATTTGTTCACTTGCGGCATCCGAGCGGCAGGAGAGGGTGTACAGAAAGCAAGTGATAAAATATAGCAAATAATTACAGACATTTTTCACGCGGTCATATTGCTGATAATAACGGCGGAGCATTCGCCTCTCTTTTCGTCCTTTTAGACCCATTTTTCCCCAAAGTACATTTTGCATACGCGCCAAGAAGACTAGTGGGGACATCGTGGGCTTTGTACAATTTGCTTTGGAAATTACTTAAGGTTTTGGTGACTTACACCCTCGGAGGCAAAAGACCCCAAAACAGGCAGGGCAGAAACAGAACGTTCACATCAAATCGCGATATGAAGTCTGAATTCCCGGGAATGAAGGATCACTGGAGTTATCGTGCCTGAATAAAAATGCTCGCTGGCCTCCATCCTGGCATAGCCGAGTTTGCGGAGCTCCCATTCCGCTAGCTCTTACCTCCGTCTGTAACAGAAAGGACGCCGTCGGTTTTTAAGCTAGGGGCACATGCAAGCAACTGCGCACAGCGGAGGCGCGGATATTGGGCGGGCGCGGGGCAGGAATCCGCAGGCGTTTGCGATCTCTCCTGAATGCGAAGTTCAGGATCGCATTTTCCCAGGGTTTTCTGCCACTGCAGACGTCTCTTACGGAGTCGCCAGTGCCACGAAGGCAGGGAGGTGTTTCGGCACAGCGGGGAGAAAAAAAAATATTTAGAATTTGGGGTAAGCAGTCCAAAATCAGGAAGATGAGATACAAATGGGAAATAAAGGTCAGAAACAAACCGATGTACAAACGCCATACAGGGACGCATAGACATATAGGTTCCCTGTATGTACACAAACCTAGCAGATAGTCCTTCAGGCGCATAGTGTGTGCAGAGGCAGCCACGAGCACTTAAATTTGACTGCAACGTGGAGGTCTGCTCCTACCCCAGTCTCATTCTCTAAGGAACCATCTAGAGTGGGTCTAACTAAAATCCGCTATCCAAACTCCTTTGAGTTCCTGAAGCCCAGCCTGGAATTTCGAAAAAGTTTGGAGTTTGGGTGATTATTTTTTTCTAGGCAAAAATAATCAGGGCCAGTAAACAAAATAAACAGAAATAAAGACCCAACGACTGATTTTTCTGTCCTTTCCCCTTCCTCCCTTTTCGCTGCCAAGGGTGCCCTGGTCCGCTGCCCTGCAGGGCGGAGGGCCCGAAGGGAGGCTGCCCCTGCCCGCGGTCGCGCTGCGAACACAAAAGGCGGCGGCGGTAGCGGCGGCGGCGACAGCGGGCCCGGAGAGGTCGCTGTTGCCCATTCCGCCGCCGCGGAGAGCGGCCGCGCCCGCGCCCGCAGTCGTGATCGTAACCGAGGCCTTGCGGGCCGCTGGGCAGCCGGTGTCCCCGGGCAGCCCCGGGGGAACGGGCCCGACAGGCGCCGGAGCGGGGCTGGCCGAGCCCTGCCACAGGCCCCGGTGGGCACCAGCCACTCCCCACGGGGGGTGAGAGCCACCAGCGTTGCCGGGCACCTCCGCCACCAGTGGGGTCCTCTCGGCCGCGGGGTCCTCCCGGCCGCGGGGCCCTGCGCTCCGGGGCCCTGTTTGTGACGGTGCCGCGCAGTGGGACTGGCAGACTCGATGTCTCCCCACCCCCTCTCCCAGGCAGCCTTCTGAGCCTCTGTTTTTGAGCAAATCCAGACAGAAAAGCAAAAACATACACACTTTCCCCCCACCCCCGAGCTCGACCCACACCGAGCAGAATGCAAAAACGCACCTGACCTTGAATGCAGCCTACGAAATATATTAAAATCCCGCAAGCAGGCAGGGACTCGCTTAGGAGCTAGCTAACCTTGAAGAACTTGTCAAGCTTCCCCCCTCAGCTGCCGTGTTTATCTGAGGAATCAAAAGAGGCTCCGTTGCAGATGGGGAACAATGGCATTGGGACTTGACGGCTACGGATCACTTCAACGCTAAGATTTCTTCGGGCAAAAAGGACCCTCGCACCAAGCATACCTAGTGATGATATCAACTGAAGTAATTAAGGCAGTTTCGTGCTGTAGAGAGAAAGGTGGAGCCCCAACAACATGAAACTACCTAAACCACAGAGCAGTTCTCAGGCACTAATTACTACTTTCCCCATTGCCGTGGTCTTTAACCAGCAAGGATCCCGCTACGAAAATAAAACCAGAAACGTGACTAAAACATTCCTCTTGCCCTCCCACCCGCTCCGCCGGCGCCCCTCCGTGCCCCCGACCAGCCTCGGGTGGGTGAATGAAAACAAGAGAGAAATATAATAACACCCTCACGCCCCCCCTCCTCCCCGCCACGGGCAGTTTTCACCTCTCCATGCAGATGCAATCGGGAAGAAAAGGGCCGTGCACGACAATGTTACATCACGAAAAGCTGACGGCTCCCAATAAGCCCGGGTACAAAATCTGTCCCCCCTCCTCCCGGCATACACATACCCTGCAAGGAAGCATGAGCTATCGCTCTTCTCTCAGCCCTCCTTTTGCCTTCCCTTTGTGCAAGACTCTATTAGCAAAACATGCAGCAAGTAAGAGAGGACGGGAAAAAAAAAATAAAAAAAAAAAAAAAAAAAAAAAAAAGGCAGCCAGGGTGAAATAAGCTCTTCCACATGCAGCCAGGTAGGGAATAGCCTTGTGTAGAGGGGTCCGCTGGCAGGGAGGTGAGGCTGATGTCCCCCCCCCCATGCGCTCACCTTTACAGTTTCTTCTCAACCCTGAGATAAATCTAGATTTTTGCCACCGTCCTCTGGAGTTAAAGATCTCTGCACACTTGTAGGTGTTTGATGAAAAAAAAAATTGTTTCCCTACCCTCAAGAAAGAGTAATTTGCTTCCTCAGTCTATGCAGCTTCTCAGTCAACTGAAACGACTCGTTCAAGACAGCAACAATCCAGATATACTAGCAAGTCATAAAACTGAACAAAAGCCGACAAACCTTAGAGCACCATCGCTATATGGCCCAGACAAATTACGACCGTCTAGGTAATATTTAAATAGATTCCTAAAGTAATTGCAGGGGTTTAGGCAACTATTCCTGTTGTAAAAGTTCTTGAAGACATAAAGTAGAACCTGAGGATAAACAGTCACAAAAAGAGGTAAAATTAAAAGGATTCATTCCACGTTTTTTTATTCTTCTATGAGAACATAAACATCGTCTTTTTCACGCACAGCAGCATTGCAATATTAATTTATTCCGATTTAAGGTAAGAACTAGATATAGCTAGAACTAACATTTATAATAACGATAGAATGCATTTGCTTAAAACAGTATCGGCATTTTAATAATAATAGACATTTATACATATATGTATTTATATTTTTCCCCTTCTTTAATTTTTTATCTTTAAAATTTTTTTTCACCTATATGTTTGACCCTTTAATGCATGTAACTTCACAGTATAAAGGAAGACGAACATATTCTCCCTTGCAATCTCAGACTCTGGCTCAGAATGTCCTTCTGATGTTCAGGATATATACTTTTCAGTGAAATTAGTGAAGAAAAAGTGACTACTTTCTTCTCAAGGGGGATTTTCTGTGTGCTTGTCATACGTTACCAATGGTAACGTTACTTATAGACAAAAAAATCACTAATTCCACATATTTAAGCAAAACTACATTAAGTAAATATCTACAACCAGAAAGAGCGAGAGAAATTCAGAGGTAAGTGTCATAATTTAGTCCATGAGCAACACGAACTCTTTTATACCTTTAAAGAGAAGAGATTCCATTTTCCTGGCCGATTTTAAAGCTGTAATATTGACTTTTCAGGTAAAGCAAAAAAATAATCGCTCTTAACGCCCGTTCCCATTAAGCCTTTTAAAGGATGCCTGCATTTCATTACTGTAAGTCCTGCTTTTTGAAGGAAAGAGGGAGGAGGGGGAGAAAAGGAAAACAGCGGGGGAAAAGCTCCCAATATAGAGAAATATGGCAAGGCTTAAATTCTTCATTCTGCAGCTACTTACAGTCCAAGTTACACGGCTAACAATTTAAAAGAATGCGTCTTTAGCCGAGCTTGTTTACTCTTCACGTAAAGATACGAAGGGAAAGATATTTGCAGCTCCTGAAATGGTATACCTGTGTTTCAAAGCTTAAAGGAAAAAAATCGGCCCTGGGGAAGGCTGAAGAAAACGGGGAGGTTCACGCACGGCATTTTGTGCATCAGTGTGGCTTTAGTCCGCCCCCCCCAACCCACCCCAAAAAATCTCTTAAGAGGTTAAGGACATATTCAGAACGTCTAAAAATCGTTAATCCTAGGAAAATGATACTGGCTCTTTAAACCATAAAGATGTGTTTATAGGTTCATCAAGAGAAATTAAAGTTGGCTGTGAGCTCCCGAATCCTATTCTCTCTGTTCATTTTCTTCAGTTTCATTCTGCGGTTCTGAAACCAGATTTTAACTTGTCTGTCTGTGAGGTGGACTGTGCGGCTGATCTCTAGGCGACGCTCACGAGTCAGGTACATATTGAACAGAAACTCCTTTTCCAGCTCGAGAGTTTGATGCTTGGTATAGGGGCACCGTTTCTTTCTGCCACTTTTTGCCGTGAGCCAGTTTGCTGTATTTTCTCCTTTTGTATTGCCTAGTTTTGAGAAAGTAAAGAAGGGACGTTACCAGCGGGTAGGAGGCAAAGAGCCGGGGGAGTGGGGGGCGAGGGTGGAAGGAGCATCTGTGTGTGTGGGGGGGGGCTCACTCGGCCAGCTGCGGGGAGTTGAAATGTGGGGTGTCCTTTGTGGGAACCGAGAGTTTCAAAGCGGTTTCCCAAAGCCCCTGGAGCCGGCCGGGAAAATCTGCCTCTGCTTAAAAAGCTCCGGGAAGCCTCTGGTGGGGCAACGTGCCCAGATGAGCAGTTAATCTCCGACCCCCCAAAACAGTCCTTTACCCGCTCCCTCTCGGCTGCTCCGAGCCCACTGTTACTGGAGGGCGGCTTGGTGAACGGCCTGAAGTCTTATTTCCACCCCCAGGCACCTGCTCCAAAAAAAACCAAGGCCTGCGGATCTGAAGTTTTTAAGTGTGCTCTGGAGGCAAAAAAAACAAGGTGAGCTGGGGGGCCAGAGCCTCCCTGCCTCCAGCCCCTGCCTTCCCGGGGAGTTTCCCCCCAGCCCTCTATTTTCCAACTATTTCGATGGAGGAAAAAATAAAATAAAACAAAATTTCTCCGTTGCAGGGTGTTTATTTCTATCAGTGGAACCGGCTGGGAAATAGGTAACACCGATCCCTCGATGGCTCGGAGTGTTTCGTAGTTTGGGGCTGGCTTTCTAGTAGTTTTCTACTTTATTTTTTGTTTTGAACTTATTATTTTCCAACGGGGAGCCTGAAGGAATAACAGGGTGTCTGAAATGCGGCTGGAGAGAAGTGCCTGGAAAGTCTGCCGCCCAGGGAAGGAGAGGTTTGGGTTTTTTGTTTTTGTTTTTGTTTTTTTTTTTTTCCGTGGGGACACGAAAGGGAAATAAATAAGCAAATAAATAAATAACAACCCTGTTGTCTAGTGTAGACGCTGAAGGATATTCGCGGTGCATTCATCAGACTAATTTGATAGCAGTTCATAGATGGCACATTTCAGCGCGGCTGTTATTCCAAAAAGCATTCTGGATCGTAAAATATAACTTACCGCGTTAATAGGTTTATTTATTGGCACTGCCTATTGCTTATTTTGGATGCTTTACAAACATCTCTGTTATCTGGTAGGCACCTTCACATCACAGGGGAAAGATTAATCTTGTTTTTCTATATGTTTAAGCAGCATGCAGGCTAAAGTTGCCCAGAGCGGAGGCTCTAAAGGTTTTAAACTATAGGATGGACATTAATTTTTACGGCAATCCCATGCCCGAATACTACAAAGTTCAGAAGGTCAGTCTGAGCAGCGCTTCTTGGCAGCCCCGCGGGGCTGCTAGGATCCTCCTTTCGCATCGCGATGCCACTATGATCCTCAACTGCTTTTTAAAATTTTTTTTCCTCTTTTTTTTGTTTTTTTTTTTTTAATCATCACCACCAGTATCACCACCACCATCATCATTCGCTTACCTAAGTACTCTTTCTCGGGAGAGGCTTTGCTGCTCTCCGACGGAGCTGGAGAGAGCTCCTCTGCGGTGGAAGATGAAGCCTGAGTCTCGTCCTCCCTCTGGGAGACACACGCCAAGGGGCTGGGAGAGCGCTCCTCGTCCTCCTTCCTCCCCGAGTCCGGGACGGGAGGCAAAGATGGAGGCGTCTGGAAGCGGCCGGGGGGCTGAGGAGGGAAGGGGGCAGCCCCGGCCGGCCCCGCGCCGTAGCTCTTGGAGGTGCCATAAGCCTGGGAGAGGCGGAAATAGCCCGGGACGGGGACCCCGCCGCCGCCGCCGGTGCCGGCCGGGCTGACCTCGGCGCTCAGCCGGGGGAAGGGAGCAGGGTCTGCGGCAGCCGAGCCCTTGGGGCATTTCTCTGAGTCATAGAGGCAGTAGGAGCTCTCCTCCTTAATGCTGGGAGAGAAGGAGCACGAGGTGGCCTGCTGGCTCTCCGGCTCTTCCATGCGACAGGACCGGGGGGGTTCTAGCCATACTTCCATCCCTGACACGTAGGGGTGCGAGCTGGGGACCATGCTTTGAGAAGTACCTTCATTGCGTTTGCTCAAAACGGGGAAAAGTCCGCAGCTTTGTAGCCCGTAGGACAGATCGGACGCTTGTGGCAGGTAGATACCACTGTTGGGATAGTAGCCGCCTCCGCCTCCTGCTCCCGCTGCTTCCCCTCTGCCCGAGCTGATCAAGGAGTCTACCAAAAAAGAGTTTGCAGCCGGGCTCTCGGAGCATGACATTGTTGTGGAATAATTTGGCGAAGGGAGCAGATAGCCCTTTCTGGCTGACATTTCTTGTGCAAAACATGCTGAATATGATTAGAGATACCCCCGCACCACGGCAGACGCCTGCAGCCAATGGAAGCCCGGGCCTCCCCAGCAACCCCTCCCCGTCTGGTTTCGTATGCACCGAGCTGCTCCCAGGTCGACCTCTGAATTTGGGAGATAGATGTATATTAATGTGTAATATGGATTTCCATACACACAGCCGCGCACGCTTCGCCCACATGGAGCGAGTGCCTGCGCCTGGGCGGGAGCTGCGCTCCCGGGAAAGGAGAAGGAGCAGGCTTTGCTAGTGCTAGTCCTGGCTCCAAATTTTTCTCCTCTCTTATCACAGGCGCCGCTATAAAATAGCCCGGCGGTCCTGATGTTTATTATACCTAGGCTGAAGCGGTGTCCAGATGAAGCTTTTACTATCACTCCTCTTTCCCCACGGTTTGGCTTTCCGGCAGCAACGCCTTGCTCATCCCCCTGCACAGCCTATGTATCTCACGAAATTAATAAAGCCACGGCTCGCCTGGTGTTTTATGCTCAGGCTCTGCTCATTTTATTTGATTGTCTCCGGTTTTTTTTTTTAAGAAATAAAAGACGTGTCATTGTTTATCACGGATCATTTGAAACCGTAAAGGGGCCTGGTGCCTCTCGCGTTAAACTAACGTAAAACCGGGGAAGGGGTTTGTTTCAAGCCTAACATCACCGCCACGAAGCAAGGCTGGGCTTAAATTTCCTGGAGATAAAATGCTCGCTGCTGCGCTGAAGAATCTCTTAGGGAGCAATGCCACTCCGGGAGGATTGATTGTGCGGTTGCAGCTCTTAATGCTTTAGTTAACGCTGGATTGTTCCCGAGGTCTGATTACCATTTAAAATATAAAGCCAGACATATGCCACAGAAAGAATCCAGACGCGAGCCGTTCAAATGGATCCTCGCAGGATGCTGTGCACCCTGTTTATTGATGTGTTTATATTTCGGCGATCATTTTTTATATCCCCCCACCCCCCACATTTGAGTCATTCACTTTTCTTCAGGAGGACCGTCTCTTTCACAAGCAACGTACTAAATAATAAAGAGTAAGTAAAAGAATCCTGAGATACTAGACAGCCCTGTCCAGTCGATATGTAATTGTGGCAGAGGTAGTAGACAAGCAGACAGACAGGGACGCAGGCAGAGAGACAGACAGATTTTCTAATGAGTCTCTTAGTGATGGCTTGCTTTCATTTCTATCATCTCTCGCTTATGCCATTCCCAAGTCGCCTTACTGCCTGGCCCGCGGAACTAAGGGGTCTTTAGTCCAAGGGGATCCTAAGGCTGCCCAACACTCCCTGCCCATTCCCGAGGAGCCGAGCTCGCTCCTCTCCTCCGCACGCTGCCCGCAGGGCGGGCACGGGAGAGCGGCTGCCGGCCGGCCGGGGCTGAGCACCGCCCGGGGACAGACCCGCTCACTGGCACCCGCCTGCCCTGCCCGGGAGGCCGCTGGCCAAGGCGGCGGGACCGCTGCCTGCCAGGTGGGCTAGTGGCGGGGCAGACGCAGCGCCCCGCATCCCCCGGCCCCCGCATCCCCAGGCTCCCGTATCCCCTGGCTCCTACCCTTGGCGTTCAAACCCCCCCGGGAAGAAAGACGAGGCAGGGGCTGGGGAGGCTCTTTCCCCCCCCGCCCCATTGATCTGTCAAGCCCCACGTGGTCTCGTCCCGCACTGTTTGTCTGCCACGAGGAAAAGGTTTTTCCACAGCGTGACATTTCCCCGGAAGAGTCCCTCCTTGCGGTGGGAGGCGAGTGTCTCTTCCCGCGGGCCGGCCGAGCCGCTGGGCCCTCCCCAGCCTCCCTCCGCGCCCGCGGGAAGCGCCGGGGCGCGCAAAGGCTGCTGCGACTTTGTGATATCCATAACAGCTTTACGGAAAGGATCCTGACTTTTTTCTCGTGTGATGGGGCGAGCATCACAGCGCCGCTTCCTTCTGAGCGGCCCGTGGGATGCCGTGACAGGGGTAGATCCCACAGCCTACAGAGTAGATCCCACAGCCTACAGACACCCTCGTGGGTTGTTTTTTCTTTCTCCCCCGCATTTCCTCTTGTAATATCATTTGTGTTTTCCCAACCTGGCTAACCCCGCGATGTGTTAATGTGCGATGGACAAACCCTTATCAGATTCCTATGAGGGCCATATCACTGCTAACAAAATTAATCCCATATAAGGCACCGGTTTATTGGCTGGTATACAGGAAGGCTATTATCAATAGGCTTAGCGTTATAAATATAGATCTAAATAAAATGAAACGTGACCCCCAATGCCACCTTACAAATACATTTCTCTACACAAGTCAGGTATAAAAATTACTCCGGGAATGTCCGCTCTTGCGGTATGTTTATTTTGCATTTGCCAAATTAAATAGAAATGGATTGCAAACCTAAAAGCCATACGGAACCGAGGAGCAACACTTGAAATCCTTCCAAAGCTGTTTTTAAAATAGGCAGCTGCCTTTTAAAAACCGGATTAAAGGGGGGAAAGGCCTATAAAAGTATGCTGCAATCCTCGTCAGCCGGAATAAAACGACTCGAAACGCTTCAGAAGAAAGCCGGATTGGCTTCTTCTCCCTCTCTGTAAGCCAATGCAGCGAAATCAGACAAAAGGCATGGAGGCCAGAGCCAGTTCGGAAGGTTTTAGGTTTTCTTTAGCCTTCCCTCCTAGTTTTGGTGGCAGAGGGCTGGGGTTTGCCCCAGTGTTGGGTCCTGCGGGAGCTGCCGTCGGCGAGGCCGTGTGTGGCTCTGTGGGTTGCAGTGAGTGGTGCCCGTGTGATGATCAAGGCACCGGCCCCGTCCGGATCACGAACTCAGCTCGGCGCAGCGTTATCTTCACTTTCTTTAATCGCTAACAAGGCCAAGGCAAATAGTAACCAACATCATCAAACCCAGTGAAGTAAAACTAATAATGTTCGCTTGATTCATAACTATAAAAGATAATGGTCAATTCTGACTAAACCGAGCTAATTTGACATGGGCTGGGTGTAGCTACTGCGTTTTCAGTGCTTAACAATGTGTCCCTTGGAGCTTAACCCCTATTTAAAATAAATTTTAAAGAATATTGTGGACGCCAGGGGACGAGAAATACTTTTTTTTTAAATTCTACTTCTGCAAGTAAAGCTATCCGAGGATCTATAAAACCGAGCAAATAAAATTCTGCTAAATATCAAAACCGGTGAGAAAGTGCTTTCACAGAGAATTTAAATTCATAGCGTACATAGACAACACTATCAAAATAAAACTTTATTGATCTAGAAAAATATAATAGATACATTAATAGCGTCGTTAAGCCGTTTTATTGGTTGAACTAAAATTAAAAACAAAAAGGGAATAAATAAAAACCGACAGCTCAGCCTGAGCAAACTCCGAGTGGAAATCTCAAAATATATCGCGTTAAACGGTGATTTATCTTTTTATTATTGGCCCGTATATCCCAAAAGATCAGCACTGTTAATCCAGAGACGCATTTTGCGAGCTAATTAAAATATGCTTCATTTGTAGACACGGGCAAACTGCAGTTTGTGAAAACGTGAATGGCCTTGCAGTCTGTCGCAGGAGTACATGCGCCGCCTATCTGGGAATATAGCTGTGAATTACATTTATACAGCTCCAAAAATTAATGCAATCAGGGTACAGTTATTTAATATTGGAACTGTCAGTTGTCAGGAACGTACGTGTCTGCCAGATTCCTTTTTTTTTTTTTTTTTTCCCTTCCCTGGATCTGCTCCAAAGAAGGCGGATTTCAAACAGGAGGTTTAGAAACTGCGTCCGTGCCAAGTTAGGTGACAAATGACGGCCCCACTAATTTTATCTTTACTAGAAATTCTTTCACGCTGGGAGGGGGGGTTAGCTTGTTTTGGCGGATTATCCTGTTAAAAATTAGGCTGAGATTTAATTTTATTCCAGCCATCCGGAGGCTCGTTCTCCTAACTATGTTTTATACTATGTGTGTATCGTTTTACTTATTTGGATTAGGAACATATTTTGCAAGTAATTTTGACGAGCTCCGAATTCTAATGTGCGGCAGGACAAAATGCACCCAAACCAATTCATTAGGGTTTTATCTCCTCGCCATTCCTTCGGCACTTGCGAGAACAACGGGGCTTTCTATTGTCCGGCGAGCCCCAAACACCATGCAGAAGCAACAACGGTATCAGGTTATATATGAGTCGGGAAAAATCTTACATATTCAAGGCCGTCTTTTAAGTGTACCCCTTCTATTGCGAGAGGGCCGCACAGCTGTATTAAGCATTTGAAACTGTATCCCTTCTCTTTTCGTAGCTGTCTTTCCTTTAAATAAGATCTGGATGCATATATAAATATATTTTTTAGTTGCGGTGTAGCTTGGCTCTCAGACACACACGTTGGCCTGAAGTTTCGATTTCAGAGCATTTAATTAAAAGATTGTGACAAAAAAAAAAAAGTAAACAAAACACAAACCCAAAGAGCTTATGAAAAAGACTCCCAGGGGTTTGGATGTGGTATGTGAGCTGAAGTTGAGTACACGAATAATTAAACACAGTGTAGACACTGAGTTGGCTTCGCCTCTTCCCTCCAAAACACGCAAACCCAAATCATGTGAAATAATAAACAGTTATTGTAAGAAACAAGTTTGTTTTTTTTAAATATTATCCTGTGACCGCGGCCGTCAGTAAACAATTCGTAACCAGAGGGCGCTTTAGCTGCTGCTGGGGTCCCTTTGATTTATTCAGCGGAGTATTGAATGGGGCAGGGAAACAACAAGAGGAAAAATAAATATTTGATCAAATATGCTGAGTTTAACTTGACTGGTATAAAATGAAATGTTGCAAAGGGACCCTCAAGTCGTCCTGCTCCTTTCCGAGACGTGGCTTCTAGCGTGCTGGCACTGCCGGCACAAGGTCAAAAGAGATCAACGTCCCCGAGGTTTTAATGGAGCATCTTTGATGAAATCGATAAGTTCCGATAATAATCTAAAAACTATTCTCTACCGACCGAGCATCTGCTTTTAACTAGACTTGCAACAGTTCCCTGGAAGCACAATTTTAAAGGGCACTTTCTTAGAAAATACTGCAGGCAAGTTGCATTGCTTTACATATGAGAGCATGGAAAAAATATCCTTTGTTTTTTTTTCTTTTTTCCGGACAGATATTTAGAAATTGTATACCCTCCCCTAAGAAACACGTGTATTAAAATATGTAGCCAAACCAGTATCTTCTCCATATAATACCACCTTCCCTTCCTCCCTTCTCAAATGGAGACATAACAAAAACATGTGAAACTTTTATGGGCGAGAAAAGTAACCTGGAGTTAGGGATACTCATAGCGAGGATAGAGTTTCAAAGCTACAACCCAGCCCTGAGCACATGAGAATGTGTGACTATTGTTTGTTTACAGCACATGTTCTACTTTAGAAAGACAGACAGACAGATAGACAGATAGAGGAAATCCAAATCTGGTCTTGCATTAACATTGACTTAATATGCAATCCCATGAATAGTTTTTAGCATGTGTGTCAAAGCTTGTTTACCACAATCTGTGTCCAGCTGCGAGGAAGCAGACTACCCTTTAAAGTTACCAAACGACCCTAACTAAACTACAGTTCAAGTCCAATAAGATCGTCAGAATTGTCTGTCATTTGCAGTCTGTGTTGCCATAGATCTATTTGATTGAAGACACCTACTGTTCCACACATAAATGTCAAGTTTCATAATATTTCCAGTGCTACAAATTTTTTATAACTGGAAGAAAGCTACAAGTTGCTATGAAAAAAATATTTCCAGATAACGTGGATTTTCCACTCTGCTGGCCAAAACTTTACGAAGAAAAAATAAAAGGTCAACTCTAACTTAGAAAGTCCCTTCTATATTATTTCACACCGTAATCACCAACTTCTTGCATCGCTTCCCTTCCTTACGGTTCTTTTCTGCCGTTCTCGGTAGTCGGGGCAGGGGCCACCCCATCTCGCTAGGTACCATTCCAACCACTGCACATTCATCGCCCTTCTCCACGCAGGGTAGACAGATAAAACACTTACCTTCGCGCATTTCCTAATTTTTAGGAAAACTTAACTCCATCGAGAAGCCCCCAGCGGCTCCCCCTATCCCCGGCATCCCGAACGCCTTTTGTAACGCCGAGCCCGGTAAGTGCAATAATTAGCCGTGCGGCTCCAGGGATGCAAAATGAACAAAGGCCAAGATTTTTTTTTTTTTTTTCTTTCCAGGGCTGCTCCCCTCGCTCCGGGCGGCTTTGACATTGATCTGAAGATCGCCATCTTGTGGCAAAGAAGTCCCCAAAAACCGCCACCGCCGTCCGCCAGTCTGGGGCCGCGGCAGGACTGTGGGCAGATGGACGGGCGGACGACGGTGGCAGTGGAGGACAGTGTCAGCTCACCTCCCGGTGCAGAAATCTCCGGGAAAACCTCCTTGGCCTTTATAGGTATGTATTTTGTACAGGCGAGCAGACAAGTCATAGACAGTTTTTATGGCTACATTGTCACAGCAACACAGAGGATGCGATTTTATTGGGCTAGGAAATCAAAACCCCAACCAGAGAAACTCCAGGGTTTAACTGTCTCTGGGATTGGCTGTGAATACCAGTTAATTTTTAACCAGGAAAGAAAGCTTGCTGGCTTAACTGTCATTGCCATTCAGCTCTCCATCCATCCCTCTCCAACCACCCGTCCATCTATGTGTCTCCTTTTAACAGGTATTGCCCCCTTGCATGCCAGACAAACAAACAAGCAAAGTCCCCTTTTTTCCCCTTCACTTTTTAACATTTATTTTAGGTAGTCGTTGTCTGGTTGGATGGCTGTTGTCAACAAAGGCCCAAAGTCAGTAACTCCTTCACCTCAAGTTTATGGGTGATGTCCAAGCAATACAGAAGTTCAAAGCCAGTAAACAATGTGAAAACAGAATGTACGTTCTTTTCCTGATTAGGATTAGGGCCAACACGAAAGATTCAAACTCTCTTCTCAAAGCACATTCCTATCTCAGCTATTGTTTGGGGTTTGGGGTTTTCTTCCCCCCCCCCCAAACTTTCTTCCTCCAGCCCTCCTCCCCCTCGCCTCCCCTCCTACCTCAGTCCACCCCCTCCCTGCCTTGGAGATCAAGGACAATTTCAAACAGTCCATTTCCACCTCACTGCCATGCAGATTCTTCCCCCCTCTCCTCCCCAATACAACAGTTTTTTTAGGTGTCTCACGCTTCTGGCCGCATCCACTGGCTATCTTGAACTGTCCCTTTTGCTGGGCTTATAAATTCTGCCCCAAATGCTAGCAACACCACAAACATTTCCCTATTCTCCTGGACACATGTGGCGGAGAGCAAGGCAGCAATGTCACATCAAACCCTCGAGCACAGGACCTTGCCCTGCTGGCATTGCCAGGATAAAGAAAAGGCCTAGCACGTAGTGAGCTATGAACATACCTAATTTTCCTTTTCCTGTAACCCACTGAAATGATGCTTGAACAAGTCTAGGTTCACTTGTTAACTCCAGAAGAGAAGATTTAATGGCAAAGTTCACAAAAGAAGAATAATTCGCCTCAAATGACTGAACAAGGTCATGAGGAAATTCGTGTCCCAGAGTTACATCAGATAAAAGAACATGCAGTAACGTAACACCAGAGTAAAAATATAAAGTTTCCATTTTTTTATTTTCCTTGTGTGCTGTTCCACTGTATACATGCAACCAAATACCTTCGCATATTAAAAGAAAACTGTATATACATATAGATGATACATATTGAAAACAGTGATGTGATATAAAGATATTGCATTTTGTGAACTGTGTCAAAGAAATCACATCCGTTTGTTAAATTTATTAATCAAAAAACATCACCACTTTGTTGCACATCTAAAGGAATCCCACACCCTTTAGCCCAAAAAAAAAAAANAAAAAAAAAAAAAAAAAAAAAAAAAAAAGCGCCCCGGTTAAAAAAAACAAAAAGGCATTCAAACAAAACAGGTCATGGGTTCTTCTTTTTTTATTATTATTTACATGTCTTGTAAAACACCGTTCCTGTATGAAATATACATTCAGATATTCTCAACAGCAAATTACCTTACACAATAGAACACCGTATCCTTTGTAAACTGATATAGAATTTTAAATATCTTCCTTTTTGTCTCTTTTCTTTTTTTTTTTTTAAATTGCTTTTTTTTTTTCACGCTTTGGTTCCTGCAGGGAAATATATATATTTATAGATATTTAAAATAACTCCGAACAACTCTCCATTCTTTGCATATGTCGGCTGGGCGACAAAGTAGAGCTCGTGACATTTGAAGAAGACAACAACAAAATTTCCATATTTACATTGTTAGGCTTCTGTTTAAACTCCTCACTAGTCACCATAAAACGAACATGCGATCGAGTTATTTTAATGATCCAATGTTAGTGCATTGCACAACTCCAAGTTTCAATTAAGTGTTGTGTGGTATTTGCTAAATTGTCGTTCTCCACAGGTATTTCCTGAAGAAAGCTTGTTGAGCCAGAAGCCAGAAGGTTAGTTTCCTTTATGGAGTTGGGTTTTTTTAAACGCTGAAATTCACACTTTTTTGTCGTTTTATTTTTAGTATTTAAATATGATTTGTCTTGGAAAAGATGACAACGCACAGTCAGCTGTCATAAATAAAATGAGACCTAATTAAAATTTGCTAAATCTTTTTTTTTTCAGTGATTGTTTCTTTACGATATATGGCGAATTTATACCTGATTTTTAAAGTAAATATTTAAGTATTTCACTCAGTTCTCTTTCTTCCCCTTACCCCCTCCCTCCCCACACCTTCAAAGGAAACACTGTTACACCCATTACTACATCCGTATTACAACTGCTCGCGGTTGGCCTCGTGAAGGTGTCTTCCCCCCTCCCTTTAATTCTGTATATGTCTGTCCCCCCCTTTCAAACCCATGGGCGATGGAGCACTGCCTCTAACCTAGACATTTTACACTAAGGAAAGACAAAAGGTTATTCCTCAGAGTTTATATTCTGCAGTGGTCCGGGTGGGGTAAGCTCGACATGGCCAGCTGTTCCGCAGCAGCACAGGGGCGAGGGAGGGCCGGGGTGGGCAAGTCCGGGGACGGAGGAAGTACCATCCCCGCCTGTGCCTGCCGAAACCGGTAGCAGGGTGAGCCGCAGTGCCTGGAAAGGTAAGAGGTATGGATTTTGCAGTCAGAGGTGACGTGCACGTTTAGAAATGGATGCCATGTGTGTCAAAATCAAATCGATTCCAGTTGATATGTAAATATATATATATATAAAAATTATCAATGAAGTTCCAGAGTAGATTTACATGTAAGTAAAACCTTGGATTCTTCTAGTCCCGTAAGATACACACCTCCTTCCTCTACATAACCCCGTGGCTTGACCTTGTCAAGGGCGAAATCGGAATTTAATCTCGTCTTGAAAAACGCTATGAGTTTTAAAGTAGTGGGTTAGCTGAGTAATATTGTAATCGGTCCCTGTTAATTTTTTTTTCTTTTATTCTTCTGTTCTGAAACCATATTTTCACTTGGCGGTCGGTCAGATTGAGCATTCGGGAGAGCTGGAGGCGTTTCTCTTTGTTTATGTAGACACTGAAGAAGAATTCCCTTTCTAACTCTCTAATCTGATATTTGGTGTATGGGCATCTCTTTTTACGGGTACGTTGTCCACCTGTGGAGTGAAAAAAAAGCCAGAAGCGTTTGAGACCCGGCGGTGGCCGGCGGCGGGGTCTGAGAGTGCGGGCGGGGGACGACGACGACACACTGAGGCAAAACACATTAATATGGAAAAGACGTGTTTTGCCCGTTCCAGTGCCGGCCTTGGCAGGTCCGAGGCTGGGAGCCAGCCCTCCGCCTTGGCTGGTGCGGGCAGCCTGGGACCAGGACCCACCGGGACCCACCGGGTACCCAGCGGCTCCAGCAGCGCCGCGACCCCGGGCAGCAGGCAGGGCGAAACCCCTGCCGAGATGCGGGGACCTGGCCTGGCCGCCTCCGCGGGTAAGGGCGGCCGTAGGAAGGGGCGGTGGCGGGGGGGTTCCTGCGGATCTCACGAGCTGAAGGAAAGCCCTTTGTCGTCTGCTCCGCCGGGAGCCGCGCACAGGGAGCTGCCCCCCGGAGCGGCCGTCACCTGGTTGCCTGTAGCGGGCAGCGCGGCACTGGACAGGGGGACCCCGCGCCCAGCCCTCCCCAGCCCCATCCCGCTGAGATCTCGCCCTCGTTCCTTAGGCTAATCCCGGTTCTACGTCCCCAGCAGAGGAAAAGCCTCTGAGCCTCGGGGATCAGGCGACTCCTTTCTCCTCCAGACGGCTTTTTTTATAAAGCGCGCTCTCCACCGCAACGAGGTATTCTCCTCTCGATTAGCCATTACGGTTTTAAAGTTCATTAAGCAGAATATAAAAGGTTTCAAGGTTCAGGAGCTCCTTACATTAAACGTAGCTGCTATCCCTTTAAAAACTTCCTTTTCTGGTACAGTTCATTGTCGAGGTATTTTTTCCCCGAGCCGTATAGTAGCTTTGCCTTTTAAAAAACCCACATAAAAAAATCAGACTTTGACAGATTGAATAACAATTGTAAGTAACAAACTGTTGGACAGAAGGCAACACGTAATTGCCACAGTGCCTTAGTAAAATGGCTTCCTTTAGACAAAAAGGCCAGCTTTAGGTTAATTTGTTTCTTTTAATATATTGCTACAGTTCAGGCAGCTACTTTATCTGTTAAACGCTATTCTAGTGCAATCGTTAAAACGGCGAAGGCTTTGAATTCAACTCCTAACTAGACTTCTGGTGCAACACATGGCTTTTATAAAATCACTGGGTTACATTGATATCAAAGGAGTCAGGATCTCCTTTTTTTGCCGAATTTACAGGCACCTAACGTACGTTATTATATTTTCGAGAGTAGACCACAGAGCTCTTTTTTATTATTATTAAAGGAACAAAAAAGAGGAAGGAGAAAGAAAAAAAATTTTAAGGCATCCATTGCCCGGTGGGTATTTCACGGCCAATTTCAGCACTAAACACGTGATCTCGCCTTTTATAACAAAGTTTTGTTGGGGGAAATCTAAAGGCCCTTCATAAACCTTATATGCTTATAAAACAGCATATAAAAATTTAACAGCGGCAGTGCGCTAGATTTCAAGCTGCCTTTCCTAAAAAGCGCTCGGGCGCTGCCTTTATACGTACTGGAGCTGCCGGATTTCTCCTCATTGTTGCCGGAAGATGACTCGGGGCTGCTGCTGCTCTCCGGCCGCCTCCGCCTCTCCTTCTCCGCCGCCGCCGCCGCCGCCCTGCTGCAGCCGCCCTCCGAACTTGAAGTTGCCGCCGCCGCCCCGGCGGCCGCGGGCGCCTTCTCGCCATTCTTGTCTACCGGGTAGTCCGCCGAGGCCAGGTTTTCCGCCGTGCCATAAGCCGTCTCGAAAAACTGGTCGAAAGCCTGGGGTAGGACCCCGTTTCTGCCCACCGTGCTATAGAAATTGGAGGAGACGTTGGTGGTGGGGTGGTAGACGTTAGCTGTGTTTTTGCCGAACATCTCGCCCATGCTAGCAGTGTTGGTGGCAGGCAAGCAGTCTCTGTGCATGATCTCCTCTGCGGAGTAGCAGTGGGGCAGATTGTTCCTGGGGTGCCATTTACTGGAGGGATCAATGGCATATTCCCTGAAGGTAACTTCTCTCACAGGTTGGACCTGGGGTAGGTTGGAGGAGTAGGAGTATGTCATAGGGCGAGAAGACGGGGTCTGGGGCAAAAAAGAAGGGAGGCTGGAAAAATCAGGACCCGAGACGTAGTAAGTACAACTTGGCAAATACATGTTAGAGGAACAAGGAACACGCTCATCAAAATCCATCATTAGGGCTACCTCGGCTTCTCCGCATTAGCTGAGCTTAACATGATTCTCTAACGCAGCTGCCTCTTTGAAGCAGATCCGTGAAGTAAGAGATGGGGAGACGTAAGCTGACGTGGAAAGCTCTCCCCGGCGGCGGCAGGGAGGTGCGGTCACGTGGCCCGACGTTGACATTGACGAGCGGCGGGTCCGGGCCCCGCTCCCTTTGTGGCCATCGCGGGGGGAAGCAACAGCTCGTCGCCAGCGCCTAAGGGCGAGCCCAGCGCAGGTTGTAAGGGGGGGGCGGGGGGAGTAAGCCTTGGAGAACACAAAGCCGCCTGGCCACTGCCCCAGACTTAGCCGCCCGGCCCATGGCACCCACTGGCTCTGGAGTAGCGAGGCTTAGCAATCCCCCCCAGGGCTAGGTGAGACCTCTCTGTTTGTTCGTGCGCTTGCTGGGGCGTTCGGCGGCTGGCTGGCAGGCTCCGAGAAGGAGGGCACCGGTTTCTTCTGGAAAGCTGCTTCCGAGTAGGCAACGTTCCTGAAGAAATCGGCCCGGTTTTATTTAATTTTATTTTTGTGGTGTTTTTTTGTTGTTGTTGTTTTGTGGGTTTTTTTAGATTGTTTTGGTTCGGTTTGGGCTTTTCCCCCCTCCCGAAAAAAAAAAAAAGTCCTCGCCCCGCAGTTTTTTTTCTCTGGAAACGTTACTAGGAAGAATGTGCCAGGGTCAAGTCTGTACCGATTTTCATGGTGAATAGATTACATGCTTGCATTCATGTTCACTTCCGAAGCGCTTAGTGTCTTCCTTCCCTTACTTACATATTAACCTCAAATACCCCGCGCGGCTTCAGCCCAGCCTTGCTGGAGGTAGTGAACAACGTCGGGTTCCCAGGACACAGGTTGTCTCTCCTCACACCTCCCCCCCCCCCGAAACCATCCCTTGCCTTATTCGCAACGCCAGAAAATCCTTTAAATTGCAGACCATGGAGCTAGAGAGTGTTTGCTGATCTCTCCGCCTCGACGCTGCAGCTAAATACTTGGAAAACCAGTGGATGCTGGGCTACCCCGGCTTGACAAATACTCCGAGTTTAATTGCCAGAAGCCTAGTTAAAATTATTTGACATACTGTTAACCCCTAGGAACAAACTTGCCCTGCCGAGGTACTTTCCTTTTTGCTTCGTACCGTCGCTGAAGGCTGAGACCCGGGGAGACCTATTTTAAAAACGTGGTTAAACTTTTACTATTGTTGCATGAAAGGGATGATATAGAAAGCGGATTGTACAGAGCAGAGACTAAAAAGTACTTATCTGCCAATAAAAATGCACACCCCACCGAATCAGCGGAGCCAAAGAAAACAGATAAATATGCCAAAGAATACAGCACCTTTTGAGGCACGGACATCCCTAGGCTCTCGGAAAAAAATTTTTTTTTGCTATTCTGATGCTCGATTTCAGAAAAAAAATATTTGGGTTCCGGCTGAATTTCGTCAAAATAGAAAAACAGAACGGCAAAAGGCTATTGTGAAGTCAGTGCTCTTAGGAAATTAGACGTAGTTCAAGATCTATGCCCCCCTGGACTTTGAAGGCTAATGGAAGGGAAAAGAAAATGTTAGGGAAAGGATATTTGGATTTCCCCCCCCCTTCCTCTGCAGTGCTGTAGAAGTATTTATATATCCGGAGAAAGTTCTCTAGTAAATTCTGCAGATCTTCGGTATTTAAATGTCAACATCGATTTGTTTATTTATTGCTTAGCTTATCGTAACTGACTCAATAACAAATCTAATCATGTTGTGCACAGAGAAAATATTCTCATTATGTATTTTCCCTACATTATAGTTAACTATTGCATTTGAATTCAAGCTGTAAATTCAATATTATCAAGTAATTACTTTGTACTGGAGTAAACTAATTTATTAGCATTAATGTTTATATGCCTTTTTCTTATTTTACAAGGGTTACCGTTCACAAATCAAATGCTTTGAATGTATCCTTGTAATGAACTCTTTATTTTGGTTTGCTGCAAGAACTTCTTATGCTTACTGCATGTCTGCGAGTTGAACTTGAAATTAGTGAATTGATCTTCCAGCATGACGTATTTGCTAGAAAGTGGATGGAAAGAGATTGCATGTCGTCAAAACCGCTAGCAGAAGACTGCAGTGTCGTTTAGGGATTGTAAAAGAGTTTGGGGATTTTCCCTCNCTCTTTTTTTTTTTTTTTTTTTTTTTTTTTTTTTGAAAGCTTGGGGCGGGGGTGTTGGGTGTGCTTTCCTGGTTGGCTTTTTCCTTAACGCTATACTTCTGCTCGCATGTACTTTCCTCTCCAGCTGTTGAGGGAGGGGGGTGTATGGGGTGGGGTTGGGGTGTCCGAATCCCTCTTTTGGTATCCGAGCATTGTTTATTTCCCCTATGCCCCCCACCCTTCAATTCCGTCGATGAAAAACCTCTCCCCGCACCCTGCACACACGCAGACACCCCTCACTTCAAACAAAAAGGAATGCGTAAGGATTTCAGTGACTTTGAGATAACAAAGGCGCCACCATTGCAGAGCCTCGCCCCGCCTCTGTGATGGCAAACAAATTCTTGCACTTGTATTAGGGCTTTTAAGGCTATAATTGAACACGGCGAGTCTAGGAGAGCCGAAAACAGTTCTAGACTGACCTGCGGTTTTATAGCACTTTGGCAGTCAACTTCAGCTTGTGTCAGAGCAGACATGACAGAGCTGCCCAACGCTTAAAGGCGGGACGCCACCTCCTCGGACTCACTGCAGCCCCCCTCTTGCATGTCAATAAATTTCAAACCTTGGGGCTAGAAATGGGGAGCAGAGCTGGCACAGGTTTGTATGGGGCTTTTTCCCGCTCCTCTCTGCAGCCAGGGCTGCGGCGCCGTGCGAGAGGTCGGGACTGCGTCTGGGAAACAAAGGGAAACCAAGGCAAGAAGGGCGAGAAGGCAACTGGAAATAGGCGTCCGTGGGGGTGTGCGTGGGTGTAAATGTGTCTGGGCAGATGTGTGCTTGCACAGCGTGCACACGTGCAGCCCCGCTGCCTACTTTTGAAACGCTCGAGCTGTCCCCTCCCCAAACCAAAGCAGCCTCTTTCTTCAAGCGCCTTTGCAATGCAAGGGGACCCCAAAAATGCCTCCCGGTTCCGCCTGCAGAACAGACTAGGAGGGTGATGGGGAAGGCAACGACGGGGCGCAGTTCGTCTGGGAGCAAGTAGACACCCAAAGCACAGTCTGTTCTCTGCTTTATTTGCTGTTAAGTGAAACAGAGATAATGTACGCTTAAAGCCCCGGAATGTGTGGGTAATTGCAGGGAGCCTGCTGTTAAGTTGCTGTGTTCAGCACAATTATCAATGTTGATTATTTGGTCTAATGTTGAATTGCTCTTTTAATACAGTAATTGAGACTTCCGCATTGAGGAAGGGGGAAAACCGAGCCTTCCCCTCGCTAACCTCACTGAAAACAACATAAACAAAGGCAGGCATTTCGTTTGGAGAAGCAAAATGCATTCGTTACGCCTTCCCATGTATTTCGGCCGGATTAGAGAGGGTAAAAGAGCCCTGAATTTGGGAGCTCTGCTGTAGGACGTTTTTGCAAAGGACAAGCGTGGCCAGGAGGTGGGGAGACTGTGAGCACATTTACCCATAGCTAAGCTAAACAAAGCGGGGGAAAAAAAAAGCTACTTCTCCTCTTTGGAGGAATATAAACAGAGCTAGGATGCCTCGATAGCCCAGCTTTTATATATACAGATGGCGTGCAAAGAGAACTGTTTAACTTACTACCGCTTGTCTCTAAAAGGTCAAGTTCTACAGTACTTAAGTTGTCTTTTTGTACCGGGTTTTGCTTGAAAAAAATCGAAGTCGACGGTTTACCTTGACAATAGAATAGGTGCCTGTAATTAACAGGAGAAATGTGTGCTAAAAGGAATTTGCGTCAAGAGGAGATAATTAAAATATTACAGGATCACTGGCTTCAGTCACTGCTGCTCCTCTCGCATAGGAAGGGTGAGGGGTGTTACGGCTCGAGTAGGAGAAAGTATCTCAGGAATTAGGACAGTGTTTTGTAAACTTGCGAGTTGACTGCAGTCTACAAAGGCTTGTTAGCAAAACGTAATATTAAGGAATTCGTAACGTTGACGCCAATGAAAAGCGCGACCCCTTCCCACCTTTTCCAATGAAAATAAGGCCAGAAGGCGATAATTCTTTGCGAAATTTGCCAGGAATGCAGCTTCAGGAACGCATGCTTATTGTTTGGATTTTAAATATGTCGTCCTCAGAAGTTCTTAACTGGCGTTTCTTCGTTTCTGATTGCCTTTCTGTCCGTCCTGGAAGGGAGCTATACATAGCTATTTTTATTTTTATTTTTATTTTTTTTCCTAAATATGTTCCCTTAACATTGCAATAGAAGGAAGTGTTACAATAGTCAGAGAAGATTTTTCAATTTATTTAAATAATAGGTGTTTTTTTTTAATATCGGACGGATGGAAGCCCCGTGCTGTGATATGGGACAAACTAGTTTCCAAAACCTGAAGCTGTATGGTGATTTTGCTAGGAAACTGCAAAATACGTGTAAAGACGAAGGGCAGATGTAAATAGGATTCAAGTCAAGGTTGTTCTGACTTTTTATTTATTGAATGGCATTACATTATTTCAGAGGCTTGACCATCTCAAAAGGCTGACCTTAGCTGTGCGTATAATATTTTAAATTTGTTTTTAATGTCAATTACCGAAATCCTTTATTTTCTTCCATCACCCTCTGTGTCTTTTTAAGTCACTGAGATGGAAAAGCTTCAGCGGGTGATTGTTTCTTTCCTCCTCCTAACCCTCCTGATTAGTTTGACCGTCAGAATTAAACGGATACAGACCTAAAGAGGTCTATCTATACGTCGGGAGCTACCAACCATGATATTTTGCATCCCTTTGCGCTGATGGACAACCGAGGGCTCTGTCTGAAGGCAGAGCCTGACTCCAACAGCTGCAACGAGCCGAAGCATGGAGGGCTTTTTTCAAGAGAGGAAGCTCCTTCCAGATAGATAACTTATCTCTCGACAGCTATTTTCTTGGAGCTAAACGATTTGTTGTTGTGACAGATTCCCGGCGCCTTCACCAGCCCGGGGAGTTTCTCACAGCGCTGTGTCTCCTCACCCCCTGCTTTTCCAGCCCTGCGCGCCCCAGGCTCCGGGGCGCTGAACCCCTCTAACATTTTGTTTGTATTTACTTCTCGTAGCTTGCTCCTGAAAGAGAAGGGAGGCAGATTTGGCAATAAGAGGGGCATAAGGAGGTATTTCCTCATTCGGTCAAGTATATCAGAAATTGATTGACTGCCGATACTGCCATAAATGTCTCATTTTCTCCCCTTGAGTGCTCTGTGAGACTTTCCCGACACATGAAAAAGCACATCCAGCCGTCCGTCTTTCCCCCTGACTATCCAGATGCAGGTGCAAGAGACTTCTGGAAAAAGTAGGGTGTCTAGAACCAAGCGGCGGGACTCTAAAGTGAGTCCGAAAGCAAATTTCCTTGATTATAAGCCGCCGGTACAGAAACGTAAGCGCTTTCCACTGAGTCCCACCCAGACACACAAAGAACCGGGGCATTAGCGCTGGCTGTAGTAAACAGGTTTCAGTCCTTTTTCGTGCCGATGTATTTTATGTGGAATTAATCAGAGAGGTTTAGGGAATATCTCCAGCAATCCCCGGAAAGTGCCGTGCTATTAAACGGCGCGATTATCCCTACGGACGGCCACATCTCAGGCGATGTTCCCATGCGAAATTCACCCACTGCCCGGTATGCCGCTTTACACTACACTTAAAAAAAAAAAAAAAAAAAAAAAAAAGCCCGCCCAAACATTCCCATGTCGATTTACATTTAAAAGTATTGCTACAACTGATGCCTTGAACTTGACCTTAGATTTGTTAATCCCAGAAATATATTCATTGAGAGGAAAAAAAATCCTACTGCATTGCCTCTGACAAACGAGCATTTCTCTGCTTACCAATTCAGGATACAAACAACCCACCAGAGTTATGAGATACATAATGTGTGCTCTAGGTCAAGAGCAATGGAAAGCGAAACGCCTCAATGCCGAGACAAGCTCTTCGTAGGACTGGACTGTTCCTGTGATGCCAAAGTCCACACTTTGCCACAGAAATTCCAGTCAACGTAATCGACTGGGATTCTCAGCTAAACTGAATTTTGTAGGATATAAGATTCTCTCTAATGCATATTGAATTTTAACTGTGATTTATAAAGGTTTGTTTTTTTTAAATTTTACTCAACTCGCGAAGAAACACGTCAGATTTTACTGTGCCACACTGCTAACTTCATAGGAAAGCCTTATTCCATTTTGTGAAACCCACCGAAGTAAAGTAATTTCTTCAACAAGGATTGTTTTAGGGGGCGGGTACAGGAAGTATCACTATACTGGGGCTGTCAAATCAACGACTTTGAAGCCCCAACTTTATATTTTGGTGGAGTCTGAGAATTGCATTATAATGAAGGTACCTGTACTTGTGTAACCTTTATAAGGAGCTATTTGTCTAACACGAGTTTAAAATACCGGCTGCAATTGAGGATGCAATTGTATGCCCACATACAGCTCAGCAGGCTCTATAGGGGCCACTCCTTGCCTGTTCTCTCACATGTCATGCAAAGATACCTATAAAATAGCTCTCTCTCTAAGCCTAGTATGGCTGCTCATGCCTATGTCGGGATGGAAACCCGCTCGCCATCCCGCTTATTTCCTTTTCCCAACTCTTCAGAAACCGCCGATACTAATGTAACTTCTTACTGAAATTGGGGCACATCAGCACAACAAATCTACAATACAGAGGCCGGGGGAATTTGGGCAAAATTCCCCGAATCAGACCAGGTAGAGTGTGTGGGTTACTCGTGCTTTCTCTTTCGGTTTTATTTTCTGGTCAACTGTCCATACAGCACGGTATTTTCATTTTAAACACTCTCACGTATTTAAACATAAACCCCAACCACTACCTGGAAGCAAAGACCATCCGAGATGGCTTATTATTAAAATCCATCATTTTTTATGTCTAGCAGAGGGCACATCGAGGGCTAAAACCGACCTAAAATACCCTGCTTTTCTATTACTCCTGGCCCAAGCCGACTAGAGATGTCGATTTATACAATCAGGAACAAATAAAAGCACTCTGCTTCGCGCGTTCAAATAAAGGCGATTAAGACAAAGTTCAGATTAATTTAAACTGACAGGTTACAACGCCCAGCTGGCATTTTTCTCTCTAGATATACACAGGCAATGGCGAAAATTAGACAGGTTGGACATCCTTCCCCTGCTTTCTTCCGCACACAGACATCCACCCTCCTCCCCGGCTCTTGAGCAACTACAATAATTTCAGAGGCAAACACACGGGAATAAAACAGCCGAGAATAAAAACCAGGAGCCACTTTACATGCAGTATGATCCAATTTTGAATGACAACCTGGCGCAGCACAAAGCCAAACAACCAGCAGCTATATCTGCAAAGTCTGTCCCCGTCTTGGGCTCTGACCCCAGCCTCTCCTGGCCCATTTTCCTGCCAAGAGCCTTCTTTGCTTTCTACCTATGATAGAATAGGAAGCATCATCTCTGGGAAAGGTGGAGCCAGCACCCAAGCTAGGAGAAAGGGTCTTACTTTTCTCAAAGGGCTCTTCATCCCTATTAGCATCAGCCCAGGCAGCCTTCACCCAGGTCCCCGCAGCAGAACGGCACTTTGGCCTTGTACATAGTGGGAGAAAGGCAGTGGGGTGGGTGGGTGGGTGGGCTGGGGGGAGTGCTGGGGTCTGGGAAACCCTCCACAAAGGCCTTCTAAATGACTTTGTTCCAATCATGTAGGAGGCTTTGTGGGGGAACCGGGTTGGTGTTTGTTGTTGGATAGTTTGCTTAATTCACCACCGAGCAAGGGGAAAGGACAAACATTCAGCCGCTTCCAGGAAGAGCATAAAAATCTTACCCCAGCATCCAGAAGTCTCTTGGCTGTGTAAAAATATATCCCCACGGAGACTGACAGCTAGGATCCTGCGCTGGGCTGTAGACCTCCAGATCAATGAGGATGGATTGCACGTTTTTTGGTTTCCTCCCTTACAGATTAAAAATACCCGATCCACAAAACATTCCTTCGCGATCTCTCAGTGACTTGGGTTGCTGTTGATTTGGGATTTTGTATTTTTTTTCTAGTTGTTGATGGTTTGCCTTTAGACGGAGAGAAACCTAGCCATTAGGGCACATCGTCCTTCCTGCCAGCTTCAGGCTGTTTGCAAAATGCAGCAGTATCACAGGCTAATGACGACTATTGCTGTTATTATTAATACTATTATTGCTATTTATTTTGTCCTCTCTCTCTGTCTTTCCTGGTCCCCTAGGATTTCCGATGGCGATTTGCACACAAGGTGATTGCAGGAGGCTAAAAATCCTGTCTAATTCCACGGATTCTCATCGAACGAGAAGGAGGGGAAAAAAAAAAAAGTCCCAGTGTTTTTGATCACGGGACACCCAGTCGTTCCTCCCCAGTACACCCCGGGTCACAGTACAGTAATGACCGTGGGTTGTGCGTTGTAGGACTTGACCTTTCCTACGTAGAAGAGGGCGCTTTCCTCTACGCTGTGGGGAGGGAGGGAGGGACGGAGGGGGAGCGGCGGGAGGAAGAGAGATGCTCTCTTTGGGGATGTTTAATCATAGTTCAGATCTAGGAACGGACAAAGCTTCTGCCTTTCAGCACGCCATGTTGAAGCTATTCACTGAAGCAAAAAAAAAAAATATCGTGGGTGGTTTGTTTTTTTTTTTTGGAAGGGGGGTGCGGGGGGCGGGAGGGAGGCCGGAGGGAGGAGGGAGGGAGGAAAGACTTAATGAACATTTGCATTTCGTACCCTAGTTCATGAATCAACTGCATTCAAAGGGGAGGGGGCCCGGGGGCAGGGAAAGTCTCACGGCGTGGTTGAAATCCCCGCAGCTGGACCCCTGTTCATCGGCCCGGCCGGCACCCACCGGCCCACGGGGAAGAGCCAACCCCCTGGTACTCCCCTCTTCTTTTTGGACTCCTTTATCGGCCGAGAAGGCGCAAGGCCATCTCTTCAAATCACCATTAAAGTGTATTAAAACGCATCTAAAAGTTATGAATGGCAACAAACGGCCTTTTAGCGCCTGCCAATATTTTTTTTGTATTAAACGCTGTCTTGATTTTATTGCTAACGCTGCCCACGGAGAATGCTGAAATGCACCAGGAATGGAGTTTTATTTAAGACATAGCTATTTAAAAAAAAATAATTTACAGGCTAAAGGCTGAAATGCTTACCCGTTCTTTCAGAAGAATACAGAATAAAGTCGCTGCTCTGGAAGCAATGGGCGATTTTCTTTGCTGAGCATTTCGATGCTGAGCACCATATTTTTTTCTGTTTGCTTCAGAGGCCATCTCAGCTAGCGAGGGTTTTTGAGCAAAAGGAGGCCGAAAGAGAGATGGCTTTGCATTTCTGCTAATCATTCTTTTTTTTCGGAAATATGCTCCTGTCAAGGTTTATTTCCCATGGCAAACCATCTTTGCTACTGCCAAGAACTCGAGGCGGGGATATATTGAATCCTGGATTATTCTCTTTGTGGGAAAAAATACAAAACATTTGCTGCACTCGTTCGTCCGCATCAAAGACGGAAGGCCACTTTCTGTCCATGGGGATTTCAAATCTGAGGGACCAAGGACGCCCAGAACTAGGTGATGATAAATCAGCATATTCAGACTCTGGGCATTAAACTATATATCGCTGAATTTCACAAGAATTACTTGAACTGAAACTGAACTATTTTTTTTTTGCCTTTAATTATGTTTTGCGTTTTACACTGGGAATGAAATACTGTGAAATACTGCTCTGACATTAATGTTTCAATAAATACGTTAAATACACAGTAATAACTTGCTCCCACTGTCCCTTGTGTCTCTCTGCACATCCGATAAAATTTTATGCCTAACATTTTAATTGCTAGGGGAACTGAGAAAATAGAGACCCTACTTTGTTTATGTACTTTTAAATTATTTTTAAAAAAATCTTCTTCCGGACATTTTTTTTTTAAACGTCTTCAAATAAAACCCCTCGCGCATATAACTCTACACAACAAGCCAGGCGCACCAAGTTCCCCACCACCAATTTGAAACATTCTCGCTAGTGCGGGGAATGTAAATAATAATTCTCTCCGAACTGCGTGCAGAGAAGGAGGTCGTGAAGTAATGTATCACGTTGCCTAATTATTTTCGTTGGTGATATATTTACTTGTAAACCATATTAGGGATGTATTTTAGGACGCTGGCGGCAGATTGGTGAGAGGGGAATATGTAACACAACGGCAATTTGTACTTGAAAATGTATGTGCCAACAGCTTTTGGACGGTAAATGAAGGTAATAAATAACACGAACCCACACACCTACACCCTCGCTCTTCCCCCACGCTCCGAGGCCACCTCTCCCCGGTGGAGGGACGGAGGGACGGGGGCGCGGGGGGCTGTGTGGCTGCAGCCGTGGGGAGGCAGGGGGCGCGGGGAGCTGTGTGGCTGCAGCCGTGGGGAGGCAGCGACGCTGGAGCACCGAGGCGGGGGCGGGCGAGCACGCCGACGCAGAGGACAGGGAACCTTTCGCGACTCGGAAAACCGCAGATAGCCCTGTCTCGGTGCCCCGAGTGGCCTCACGGCCGCGGCGCGGGGGCTCCGCCGGGCACAGCCGCTCCCTGCAGCCCTCTGCCCGGGGGTGGGCCCGGGTGAGCAAGGCACGGAGCTCCCGGCCTTCACCCACCTGACCAAGCCAGTCACCCACGGAGAGACCTTTCCCTAGTGGGGGGCGCGGGGAGCTGTGTGGCTCCTGAGCCGGGCACGGCTCGGGACCGGGCACGCAGCCGCCCGCGCGGTCACCACACACGAGGGTGTCCGGAGGAGACACCCCGGAGGGAAGAGGGGGTCTGCCGCCGGGCCTGATTCTGCTCCCCCCGCCAGGGACTCTCCTGAGGGGCAGGGCCGGGAAACCCGACCTGCTCCTCCTGCTGCAGCCTGCGGGAGCCTCGACGCTGACTTGCATGGTAGCAGGGGTCCGATCCAGAATGCTACCTTACTCCTGCCAGCGATAGTGAGTCAAACCCTTTTTACCCTGTGAAATATATATGCGGTGGAGCTATTTGAACAGTAGTGGGAATTTAAATTCGCTAATCCACGGTCAGTCTAGAAATGCTTAGCAGATTTGAACGGTAGGTAGTTCAGTGAGAAAATGTAATCTTCAAACGCTAGCTCCGATTAAAAGTTACCCTTTAAAAAAAAAAAGCTATTATTTTACTAATGTCGGCCATATCCTCATTGCGGGATTCTTTCAAGGCACCCCTGAATTATATCGCTCTGGGGCACGGCGTGAAAATAGAAAACCCTGCCTAAAATACAGAGGACTCGAATCCTACCTATCACCCTCATCTCCGACCTGCAATACATATAATTTGCGGCTTGTCTCGTGGAATAATTATACAGGTTGCGAAATATAACGGAACAAACAAAATTATTCACTCGGAGCGAGCACAAGTGTAATTCACAAGTGCCTTTCTCCAGGCAATTTAGCTCCTGCAGGAGAAAGCGTTGCAATGAGACGGAGGAAAGGCGGCTGCAGCTGAGGCAGGCCGGTGGGTATCTGTCCACAGACGGCAGGCACCGTCGTTGGGAAACCAGCCCCCCGAAGCCACCCCGCAGCCCCCGACCTCTGCGCCGGGTCCAGACGAGAACAGCGCTGCCCGCGGCTCCGCACACCCCGGAGGTTTGCTGCCTGCTCCATCTCCGCTGAAAATCCCAGACCGCAGAGCTTCTGCGAGGGTCGTGGGGGCTTCTGGCTCCCAGCAGCGAGGGGGGTTCCACGCGGCTCCACTCACCCGTGGGCAGCTCAAGGCTCTGCCCGCCAGGAGCAGGTTCTTGGCCCCTCGGGCGGTGTTGCGCCCGTGGGTCTTTGCCCGTAGTCCCTCTCCCGCAGGCCATGGGCAGGCCGGGTCCTTGTCGTAAGGGGTACCCCTTGCCACCTCACAGGGACACGCTGCCACCCCAAAGCACAGCCCGATCACACGGCCTAGAAACCGGCTGACACTTATGTTCTTCTCCCCGGCTATTTTCGCGGCAGCACTGGGGAAATCTCCCAAAGAAACTCAGTGTCCGGCCTCCGAGGGGATTAGTCGATGTTCCCACGCTCCGTGGCCGCGGGTTACCCGTGGCCTGAAAAAAATCACAGCGCACCACGGCCCTGAGCGCTGCGGGCAGCGGGCGGGTAAAGCGCCCGTAAACTGCAGGAAGGCTGAAATCCCGCACGGAGCACAGAGCCCCCGCCACAACAGCCTCCTGGAAACCGGACTCCTCTCCAGCAGGTACTTTTCATGTAAGTTATTGCACGAATGCGTTACAGCCAGATCTGAGCGGCGGAAAGTGCTCTGCGCTGATCCCTGCAGGTCCTTCTGAGTTTCAGAAATTTAAGGCTAGAAGTGCACAGTTAGCGCGGTATACGATACCCTCTAAATGCACCGTAAAGGTCCCCCAATCGTTCTAATTAGAGCTGCAGACCACCGCAGGAGACAGGGGGCGAAAGCAAACCTCTCTTTGTGGCCGACAAAACTCGCCCACCAGTCACAACACCGGCCGGCTGCCGGCTCCTCGCACCTTACCGGCATCTTCCTGCCGGGCACCGGCTCAGCACCGATTTTTCACTCCAAGCTCAGCCTCGCTGCTCTCCTTCCACCGCCACAGAGGTACCGAAGCACACCCCCGCTTCCGCGCTCTGCCTTGCAACTTCAGATGTATTGTATACATAGATATATAAACATAGAAAAGGCTATGCGGCGGTCCCCGCGCGTGGCGGCTCGGGTCCCACCCGTGTGCGCGCCCGCCCGCGGGGAGGATGCTGCGCTGGCACGGACAGGTGCAGGCGCGGCGGCGGCCACGAGGTGGCGATGTCGGCCCGCAGATGTCGCCGGCGTGGGGAGCTGTCAAAAGTCAAGGTCACAGATCGAATTTTTTTTCCCCTCAAGGTCAAGGTTTCGGGCCTTCCCCGTCCTGTCATCGGCACACAGCCCCCCCACCTTCCCGCCGAGGCTGGGCAGCGTCCCCCCCGTCCCCAGGGCCGGCCGTCGGACTCCATTTGCTGGCGAGAGCTGCGGCGCTGCGCTGGGATCATCCTGCTCTTTCTCCCCCTTCCCCCCCAGCCCCCTCCAAAAACCACTGTTTAACATTACCGAAACTTTTATAGTTTAGGAACACTGGTTATCAGGCGTACCTGCCCCCCAGAGAAGTACCGTCCAGAAAAATCTGTCATGTATACATAAGCTACATAATGGAAGACAATAGTATTACACTTACAGCACAGATACATTATATTTTTTTTACAAAATGCACGTATGTATGGGAAAATAAAGAGTATTTTTTCAGGTTTTATTACAGTGACTATTTTATTAACAGTATTAATACTACTATATCTATCTACACGTCTTGGGTTTTCATTTTTCAGTAGAAATATAAAAAAAAATGAGGGTGCACAAGTATATTTTCACAGTGCGCTGATTTTTTTTTTTATTTACAAGATAGCTTCTTATAGTGAAGAAAAACAAAATAATGTGCTGGTTGAAATAACTGATTGGATTAAAAGGTGCTGTAAAAAGAATCCCTAAACGTTCTACTGTGGCCTCATAACAGATAATAAACAAGGAGAAATGACTAATTACTTATAGATCAAAATATAGATTATATAAATCAAAATACTTCTGGGTAAAAAATGTATTTCAGTTCAAAGTTCTTGGAATTTTTTTCAGGAAGATTTTTTAGTTTGGTTTGGTTTTGTGGGTTTTTTTTTTTGTTTGTGTGTTTATTTGTTTTACTGTAAAGAAATGCCAATGTTCACGTTTTTCTATCCACCCAGAGTCAAATATTTTAAATTTTCCGGGGACATAGAATATTAATTCTTCAAGATTATTTGAGGTTTAAAATAGGCAGAGTCCTTTAAAAAGTATCTACTGTACGGTCTGCAGGAGAAAAAAATAAACAAATACAGCAAAAAAACAGTACAGATGATAATAAATCATCTTTTAAAAGTAAAATTAAAACCGAAAGACATCTCCGAGCAAATATTTTCCTTTCTATCCCCTCTAGTTTACGATGTTTTAAATTTACTATCAAGATAGATCCTCCACAGAGCTTCTTTCATTACTGATGTCTCTGAAATCCTTATTCAGTACCTTCGAGGTTTATTATTACTTTTTGACATTAAATGCATTGCTTAAAAACATACAGTAATTGTACTTTTTTTTTTTCACTATGGTTTACCTGAGCAGTCATTCAACAAACAGTTTGGATTGCAATGGAAGAAAACCAGCTTATGTTTCCACATCGACCTCCTCACGTTAACCAGCTCTCGCATCGTGGCCACGAAGAGTCTTCTCAAATGGTAAAGTCGCAGAAGCACTTACAAGTTTCTCAGAAAATCGTGTGTCTTAATTGAAAGTATCTCTCAGGGCTGGGCTTTACAGTCTGTCAGTGATGCTGGCTGCCTGCTTGGGATTTCAGGAGAACTGTCAGTTTTAACCATTTTGCTACAGCAATGTTTTTGTTTTTGTTTTTGTTTTTTTAAAAAAGGCTATAATTCCAAAGATACAGATCTCTTGTGTTGAAAGAAGAGGTCCATTGTATTTTATTTCTGTTGTTTTTTTAATTATTATTAATAATCTTAATCTGAACACGACCAAAAAAAAGTTCTGAAACTTCTGAGTTGCTGCTTCTCCATTTTTAATCCGTTAACTGGTAGTCTTCAATTTATTGATCACTTTTTTCTCTTTGACCCTTCTGTTTTGGAACCAGATTGTGACCTGTCTCTCTGACAGATTTGTAGTTGCCGATATCCTCCTCCGTTTGTCTTTGGTTATGAATTTATTTGTAGCATATTCCCTTTCGAGTTCTTTTAACTGGACCTTTGTGTAAGGCACTCGTTTCTTTCTCCCACGTCTGTACGAGTTCGCATCGGAGGGATGCGAAACGACGTCTGGAACAGAAAAACCATGCAGGCAAGCATTAGAAAACGGCTCGAACCGCTTAGGACATCTTCAATTGATACAGAGGTTAGGGTTACAGCTCACTTCTCCGCCTGCCCCGCTCCAGTTTAGCTACTAAAGCCCCAACTCAGCATTTGGGATTCCTCTTTCCTGGCCGCCGCAACTTTTAGGCACGGAAAGGCTCACTGCTGTCAGACAGATAATAACAACCAAACGCCACGGAGCCCGGTGAGGGACTCTGGGAAGAATCGCGCGGCGCTGCAGCGATTTCCCTCCCCAGCCTGCGTGCTGCGGGGGTTTATGGAAAATAATTCCGCAGACCTTCCCGCGGCCCTTCTCAGCTGTTTCCTCTCCGGGTGCTGACGGCGGGGCCGGGCGGGCGAGGCGGGATGCGCCGTGCGCAGTGCGCCGGCGGGGGGCAGGGGGCGGCACTGGGGCCGCTCCACCGTCGCCGCGGCATGTGCGGGGCCGGGGACCACGGGCGGGGCAGCGAAGGGTCAGCCCGGGGGTGATCCCGGAGCCCTGCCGACAGGATACTCGGGAGGGGTGAGCGGGGAGGAGGGGGGGGGGGTAGCAGGGGGAGCCATGCAGGTGTATTACCCGGGAGGGCGGATTTCCAGAGGTGAGGCGGCTGGCTCTGCTCCTTGGGGCAGTACACTTGTCCGTTCCACCCATTGGTGATGGCCCAAGGCTGGTAGCTGTCCATGGGGAGCAGGGGGTCGTGACGCGGCTCACCGGGGCCACCGATGGCGGGCACCACGGGCATATCCAGATAGCCGGGCACCGGCTGGTAGGGCCCAGCGGCGTAGCCCTGGTAGAAGGCGAACTCCTTGGCCCTCGACGTGAACTCCTCGCCGGAGACTGAGGTGTCCATGTACTTGTCGGCGAAGGTAGAGGCGGGCTGGGCGCAGGACTTGATGGCGTTGTGGTGGGTCATGCGGCACGGGTAGTAGCCGCTGCCGAAGTAGCCGTAGGGCAGCGCGGCTCCGGAGGAGCTCTGCACGGCGGCCGAGCAGGGGCTGCACTGCTTGACAGCGGGCTCGCCCATGCCGGCGGCGGGGGCCTCGCTGGAGGTGTAGGCAGCGGCGCTGGGGGCGGCGAGGGGCGCGGGGTGAGCCATCAGGTTGCGGCAGGGGTTGGCCGCCGCCGCCGCCGCGAAGTTGCTGCCGGCGTGAAACCCGTCCATGTTCTTATTGATCTCATCCAGGCTGTTGTCGTACAGGAACATGACGGGCTCGATCCAGCGGGGGTGGAGGAGCACGGAGGCTGTCATAGCCCGCTCCGCATTGAGACTAGTGGCTCTTTTTTAAAAGCCCCAAAGACTGAAAAAAGAGATACTCAATCTCCGGGACTTGACCAAGGCTGACGCGCCAGTGTCGCGCCAGGCCGGCCCTCATTGGGCCGCTCTCCCCCACGTGATATGCAAAGCAGCTGATAAACATCTGAAGGAATAAAGTGGAGATAATTAAATAACGCAATCACCGCGCGGGGCCGGGTCCCGGCTCGGGGGCGCGGGCACGGGGCGCGGGCACGGGGCNCCCGTCCGCCCTCCCTCCCAGCCTCCCTCCTTCCTCCCTTTGGCCCTCCCTCCCCTCGCCACCGAGGCGTGAGCATTTTGGCCCCGTTGTTGCCGCGGAGCGTTCCCCGAGGTGCGGGGCTCCCCCCCCGGCACCTCCCCTCATTTCTCGCCTGTGCCGCTTCCTTCAGGCCCTCCCCGCACCGAGCGCCGCGGAAACCCCCGAGAGGCCTCCTCTCGTCTCTGGGGAGAGATAAGCCGCACCCCTTCGACCCCCTTCCTCCCCCGGCCCGAACAGTCTCCTCTCCCCGGGGAGTGCTGGCGGGGCCCCGGTCCGGTGGCGCGGGGAGCCCGCCGCAGATTGCGGGAGGAGAAGCGTTCCCTGCGCCCCACGCCAGGCCAGATAAGGGTCTCGAAGCGGAGTCTCCCGGGGGTCTTTTCTGGGTGTTTTCCTCCCTTCCTTCCCGCCCGTCGAAAGGCCAAGACCCATATCGCTCCTCTCACCGCCAAGTCTCAGAAGTCAGATAAGAGGAACAGACCAGGAAATCCCGATTTTATTTATTATTATATTGAAGGATGGGTTCGGAGAGCGGGAGGGTTAACTGGATCTCCATTGTGATTCCGCTGTATTATTTGTTAGTATAATAATGAAAACCGGGGCCTACAATTCGGCTTGAATCTTCTTTGGCTGTAAAATACCACGTCGGCTTGTATAGTGCGCGAATGGGCCTACGGTGCTTTTTTGTGCTGGGAAAAAAATGATAATTGGCTGAATTTTTTTTTTTTTTCCGGAGGTCGTACCGCTCTCCAAACGAAAGCTAAGAAAAAAACCGAATTGCATTCCCTTTTCATCATTAATGTTAGAAGTATTCGTGGGGCGAAATAATTTCGATTTTTAATATTCCTCGCACCTCCTATCGGCGCAGATGCGTTTCCCCCCCAGCATTTAGTTATTCGCGCACAACCTTGAACTCAAAACCGTTCTTCACTGAGCTATCAATAAACTTGACCTAAAGCAATGCCCGTCTCATCGTTAACAGCTCTCAGCCCTCACGCGTGTGGACAAACCAGCTTCAAATACTCGCATCCTGAAAACTCATTTTTTTCTTTTTTCCCAACTGCATGTTGCTTTGTTTTGCGCCTGACAGCTCGGCGTATTTATTATCCTATTGTGCTTCCCATTGACGTTGTAGCATTGTTTTGCCCGCATGGCTACGAGAGCAGAGCAGTCCCGGGACGTAGATTGTTACCGTGCAGGCTTTTCCTCGCCCAGCGCGGAGCTGCCAGCCATGAGAAACAGCCCTTTGGCGCCCATGGATTTTTTTTTTCAAGGTGCTTTTTCCGTGCGATGGGTTGGGATACCTGAAGCCGCCGTCATCCCCTTGCTAATTTGGCAGCATTTTAGCCGCTTTTTTCCTTAACTGTAGCCAATAAAGAGTTCCCATTTTGACTTCGCATACTCTTTTCCGCATTCTTCTTCATGGCCAAAAGCAAATATTTATTCCCCGCATATTTTTCCTTTTCTTTCAGGCTCCAGTTTTGAAACCTGTGGATTCCCCTAGCCAAACATTGCTTGACTGGCACGAATTGGGTCGGTTGTTTCACTCTGTTTTTTCAAAGCTGCTTCTGAAAATCGCGTTCCAGCGGGGCGACGAGAAGGGGGGGCAGAAGGTGGAAGGAAAGGCAGCTCGATGGGGCAGCGCTGTTTTACATACGGGTCAGACACGGCTAGAGGCCAAGGTCAAGTTGAAAGTGGCAGTCTAGCCAATGTGAGAACTGTCATTCACAGCCTGAAGATCTGTCTGATTTGTTAAAAAGCGGCTAGCCATGAGAACACTAATCTCCCCAGCTCGCCTCCCCCCCACCCCCCCAGCCCGCCCCCCTCTCCAAACTCTCCTCTCCCTCAGCCGCGGCTCTTTTCTCGTTTATCTATCTCTACTTTTCAAGCCCCCTTCTTTAAGGAAGGGGAAGCCATGTGAAAACGTAGCTTTCAGCCCCGGTGCAAACCGTACAACTGGTGGAGGATTGAGTGGGGGGAGCGAGGCTGGGGGGTGGGGGAGGTCAGCATCCGGTCTGCCGAGTTTTGGTGGTTGTTTTTTTGTTTTGTTTACCCACTTGGGGCTGTTCTAGCTCTGTGTGAGAAGGGAGAAGGGGGATAGATTAAAGACCCCCTCTCTTCTCCCTTCTCTGCATCTCTTCCTTGCTCTAGAGCTCCGTGTAACCGTTAGGGAAGAGGGCCGTGCTTTTCACCGCTGATAAGAGCAGTGATACAACTGTCCCCTTCTTCCCCTGTTTGCCATGACCTGGGTGGGAGTCAGGGAAGGGGCTGGTTTCCTCAAAATAGGCAAAATGGCATCTGCAGGGTGCGTGTGCAGCACTAGGAATATAGCTATTGTCGGACATGGGACTTTACTCATTTGTTTTGATTTCCGAATTTGACTGAGTTTTGATAAATTTTTGACACCGAGAGAAGAGAAAAGCCTCGTCAACTATTTTAGACAGCCCCCCCCACTCCACCACCCCCCTCCGATATCCAGTTTTCATTCCCCAGCTATAATCCCATCCTGCCTTAATGGTCATCTGTCACTAAATATCAGAAAGAAACTGTGAGGGCTGAAGGCATCGAGCAGAACAGATGTTCTTCGAAAATCATGGACCCTGTAATGAACACCAGGGATAAAAATATGCCCGAGACTACCCCTGCCCCTCGCCTTGAACATACACTCTTCCCTACCAGTTGTGGAAGAACTTTTATTTTTCGCAACATAAGGCTTGGGATGTGCTAGATAAATTAACCAAAGCTGATTAAGACTTTATTTGAAGGCACTGGTTGATTTGGCCATGCTCTATAAACGCTTCATTTTGGGAAATTAACTTGATAATTGAATGCTTCCATGCATGCAACCGACAGACCAATCGAAGCTTTTTACAATATTTTTTGGCTTTTCCGTGCAAAACAAAGTTAGGATCCAGCAAATATAAACGTGTGGTAGAGCCTCAGCATTTTCCAAGTGATTTGATGCAAACCTCCGAACTCTTTTGCATTTATATAGCATGTAAAACAACTTGGAGAGAAATACATCTGTTAAATCGTTTCCTCTAAAACGAGTATTAATTCCTTAGGGAGCAAGAGGATGAACAACAGTGATCAGCAAGAGGATTTTGAACGGTGCTGAATCCTCTCAGAGCCAGTCAATTTCTAACTGATTTTCCTGTTCGGCGGCAGTCACCCCTCGCAGTGCACGGCCATGCCCATCTCAGGTATAAAGAAAATCCGTTGGTAGCATTTTCTTCCCTTGCCTGCACTCAGAGCATTCAGATGCATTTAAGCCACTTTGCAGGTGTAAGCAAGGGCAGAATTTGGCCCTTACAAGTGCTTTGAACCAAGTCACTGTGTGCTCCTGACACCATGAAGCCAAAGGCAGGCTTGCCCCAGTGAGGACTGCAGGATTTTGTCCTTAAACGAGAAAATACAAATTGTTTGTAGATCTCTCCATGTGACAGGAATATGGACACTCATTTTCCTGAAGAGGCCTTAAATTTTATCTTTTCTTAGAGAAACCAAAAGTCCTTTCTGCCGGATGTCGAGTTTTGCAAATATGTAGTTTGTCGGCAGACTAGAAGGGTTCTATTTTTTTTTCCAAGCCAGCCTTTGTGTGATAACAAACACACACATGCACCCTTCGGAGCCCTGCCGCGGGAATGCCCTACTGAGGCACTCTGATTTCTTGTAGGATGATCGCAGTCGTTCGAATACAGAAGAAAAATTGTTGCCCAAGGATATCCACTCGTACTTTTCCATCCACTGCTTAGAACTAACTAATAAGCATAAAGGGGAAAAAAATCGTGACTGATTACTGAAAATATATGTTTGTCACAGAGTTAAACTTTTCTAAACCCGCTAAAAGGTCTTAGCTGATAATGGAAGGGCTGGAGGGTGATCTTAGTTACTAATAATAATCCCCGTCCTTCAGAGCCCGTAAGTCTTGGAAGACGCGGGAGTAAAGTGATAGCAGGAGGAAGAGCTTTAATCGAATTTGATTTTCATGAGCAAATTAAATTTACCTGCCAGAAGGTTAATTTACAGCAGGACTGTCACCGCTGTTTTCTTCCATCATTTCTAAAGCATCAAGGATTGAGATAAACATTCCTGAGTCCGTTTTAAAGACACTTTGTATTTCAGGATATTCATGTGTTTCTAATGGAAGTAAGCAGCTTTACGAGCAGGGTTCGCAGGACATCTTAACTCTCTCCCTCCCACTGCGTGCTGGGGGAGCCTGAGATAATTACAAATAAAGAATAATTTGTAAAAGCAAACGCAGAAGGGGAAAAGTCCGAGAAGATTTGCAAAGACCTTAACGCTGCATTTCTCTCAGGTATAAAAGGCGTCCCAAAAATCCTCAGGCGCATGCTAGATACAGACCTACCTATTTCAGTCCACCCAAACGTCCAAACTTCCACCTCCTGTAAATAAGGTGTGCTCGAAAATAATGTAATTGCTTTCACTCGGGGAAATAGACATGGACTAATCTTTATGGAGCGAGGTCTGAGAAGACCGCTTCACATTGTGGTGGTTTTGGTTTTTTTCCTTCTCTGTCTTAGCTCTAGAAAACACGCTGGAGGTATTTCATGTGATTAAAGTGAAAACGGGCATGATCCTGACTTCTGTCTCACGGACAGGGTCTCTTTTCTGATTTATTTGTTGTTTTACTTTTTTTTCTGTTATATTTTCATAAACATATTTCCAGGGGGCTGCGATAGTTTTCTGTTTGTATTAGGCAAGAGAAGTCTGGCGTTACGCGTCGGTAGTCAGCATAAAAAATTTTACTGAAACTGTCGTGTAAACGTAGCGATGAAGAAAAGCCCTTGCAGGCTCTCTGTCAGCCGCAGGCTGCTTGAAAGTAGTGATAAAGTCTCCCTTACAATTTAAATTAATTTTGCCATGCAAACTGAGACGGATTTATTCGCAATCAGCTCTGCTCGCTCGCACAAAGGGAGCCGAGAGCATTTTTATTTTACTCTTAGTAAATTCTTGATAAGCGAGGAGGCCAGGCTAGCTGTACAGATGTCCACTGCAGTAGTTTATCAGGTCGGTTACATCTTCCAGCTAAAAATGTTCTGGTATGAAGGTGTAGTAGCAACAGATAACAAAATGATGCTCAAGTCAACCTTCCTTGATTTTGTTGAGCCTATCCTCCGATTTTCAGAATTTTGCCTTTTTAGGGTAAATTAATTTCTAGCCTTATCTACCAGCAGGTCAAAATTTTTGGTAAAGGAAAAAAAAAAATAAAATAAAGGCAGGGTACAGTGAGCTGCAATGGTCTATCCTCTCTATTTCTGCTGGGAGTTTGTAATAATTGCTACCACATGATCACATGGTATATTGTTGCAGCCTGATTACAATTAAACTTGTCCCTCCACCTTTTCCATTAAGGGAAGAAAAAAAAAAAAAAAAAGAGTTCTTCCTGAGCTTCAGGCCCACTTTGTGGTGTTTTATTTCCCTTTGAAAAGCTGTCGGAGAGAAGCCGAAGTCGCTCTTTCCTTCACAATACGAGGGAAAGCGTTTCCACAAAGCCTTTCTCACCATAACATTCCCGTAATACCGTGACATTTACACGTCCGAGCAGGAGGGCTCAGGGACAGGAGTGGACGCTGCTGCTCTCTGCAAGAAGTTGTAGGGTCTTTTTTTTTCTTTTTTTCTTTTTTCTTTTTTTCTTTTTTCTTTTTTTTTTTTTTTTAATTTTCATGCTGACCCCAAAACCATATCTACACCTAGGGAAACAACGAGGCTCTCAGCGCTAAAGACGACTGTGTGAAGTATCTAGAGAAAGAAAGGGGAGAGAGAGGGAAAAAAAATCATACAGGAAACATTGGACATGTTTGCCTTTACTGGAAGACAGCTGTTTGAGTACATTCTCCAAGAGGGTTTTTTGGTTCCCTTTTCAGAAGTGGTTTTAGTGATTAAAACATTGACTTGATGGAGGCAGTTTATCTCTAATGTCTGGATCTGTCTAACAGCTCTTTTTCTTCATTTCTCCAGCCCTTTGCTTAGATGAGGCAACATACCCGGAGCTCTAATCGCGGCTGTCTTAAAGAAATATCTTCAGAGACATTGGGACTCACCACACTGGCGGGACAGGAGGCTGACTCTAGCTACAAATTACCTGAGCCACGAGTGGGCATCTTCCCCGCGGGGGGGAAGACAAACCCACCCAACCAAAACATGCTGCATCTGGCAAACCTTTGCAGCTCTGCCACAGGCGGTGGCGAGGCGGATAGGGGTGGCGGTGGCAGAGACTCCGTGGGGACCACCCCATGAGCGGCAGGCTCCTCCAGCAGGCTGGACGCTGATGGGCTGGCGCGGCTCCCCCCCACCCGCCGGCGCGCTGCCCGCAGGGCCGGCCTTGTCTGCTGGCAGTCGCCGCCGCCAGGCAGGGCGCTGGGCTGCGGCCCCTCAGGCCCCGGCTGGGCCCTCCGCACCCGCCCGGCGCTGGGTCGCGGCCTGGCAGTTCCCCTGGGCACACCTGTGCCGGGCCACCCACCCGCGCTGCCGGCTCCTGCCCACGGGCGCCCTGCCGACCCGCCTTGGGACCTTCCCACGGCTCCTTCCAGCCCCTGGGCACGGACGGGGCTCACTTTGGGATGTTGTTTTTTGGTGTTTTTCTTTTGTTTGTTTTGTTTTTCTTTGGCCCGTTTAATCTGCCTCTCTGGAGCTCTCTGTTTCGCGGAGAGGAGCTTCTGGTGGAACGTGTCTGCAGGCAGCGGGGGAAGCGCGCACCCACGCAGGCAGCAGGCGCGCACACGTGAAAGAAGTCCCGTGTCCCCTCGCCCCAGCTGGTGGGGGGGGGTGTGTGTGTGACCTCTTGCCTTGCAACACGTCACGTTCATCCCTGCGCTCGGAGTGGTGCTGGAGCGAGGAGGGGAGTGGGGTGCCCCTTGGGCCCGCGATGAGGTCCCCGTCAGCGCTCCTCCATCCTCAGGCGCGCATCCCACTTCGAGATCGGCGAGAGCCGCCTTCTCGCGTGGGTGGGACCCCGCAGGGACAGCCCTGGGGACACGCTTCAAGAAGAGTGACGCACCATCTGCACGGATCTGTGATAAGTTTCGGGCAGAAAAGACAGCTGGCTTCGGCTGAGTCCTCAGCTCTGCCTAAATGCCCTCCGCCCATGCTGTGGGTGCTCCCAGTACCAACCACTTCCCAGCAGAAAGTTACTTGATACTGTGATACGATCCTGTGTTCTGCAATTAGTTTTACATTTCCCCAAGCACACGCATTTCTGTTCAAGGTTTATTTGGCAAAAAAAAAAAAAAATCCAGTAAAACCGGAGTCTAGAAAATGCTTTCTAGCGCCTAGAGTACATTTCTCAGGTATATATAATACGTGCTGTCTTTAATAACAAGAGACATTTGCTACTCTTTATGTTAGATGGAACTAATGACTTTCTATCCATACCGTGAACATATTCTCTAAATAGGAATTATACAGTATTTTCCTTTAAAATAACACCAGCCAAATGCAGAGTAGCTGATAACTTGCATCTCAGGGTAAGTATATTACTCCCTTTATTTTTGCTGAATCATTAATTTTTCCAAAGCCTATTGTATTTTATGTCTTCTTTAGATAAGCAGTTACATATGTGGCCCTGTTGAAGGTTAAATCCCGTTCTTACATACACGACAGCTGACTGTACTTCCAAGATGTTATTTAGTCTGGAATCAGCTTAAAGCACTGCGTTTGAGACTCATGGTTCCTCAGGAAAGGCGGGAGTGGAGCCGGTCCCTGATTAACCCGCACACAGAGTGCTCCAGCAGTTCCCATCTGCACACGCCTGGACTCAGATCTTCTCATCTGGAGTACGGACTTCACCAGCCTGAGCGCCCCGGGTTGGAGTTCTTGAGGGTGGCCGCCAGCCCGACCAGCGGCACCGCTTGGCATCGCCACCCTGTGCCCCCACATCCACGCGCGGGAGCGGATGTAGGGACACAGACTCTTTTCATCTTCTCCAGGGCCAGAGGGGTGGGGGAAGAGCAGGGACGGCCTCAGCCCGGCAAGAGAAGTCCTGTTGCAGTGCTGGGAGTCTTCTGAGTGAGTCTGACACCCAGGGAGAAGGAGCCGGGCTGGTGCCAAGGAGAGCTGGAGTGGAGCTGAGGGCACACGCCAAGGTTCCCACACTCCAAAGACAATTCTCAAAGTGCCGGGAGCCAAAGTGTGTTTAGTCCAATAATGGCACAGAGAAAAGGGAGTGGTTTCATAGCAACCCCTCTGACACGCAAAATAATGAGCGGCTAAACAATAAAGGTTAGTCTCTAGCCAAGCATGCCCCCTGGTCTTCTAGAGGAGGTATCTAAAGGAAAAAGTTCCCCCGTCCCCTTGCACGCAACCCGAAGCCGCTTTCCTGCAGATGCAGCTGCCCTGGTGCCAGCGAGTGAGTATCCTCTCTCCGAGCCGCTTCCTTCCCATTGTGAGGAAGATACTCGCTGCCTGCCAGTAATTACCAATTGTCATCCACTTTCACAAGACCATATTTCTTTGCAATTTCCCTTGCCGGGTGTGGGGACTATGTCAAATCATCTGTCATCTCCCGGCGCAGCCCGCTGCCACCCCGCCCCCCTAAAAGAAAGAAAGAAAGAAAAAAAAGAAAGAAAAGAAGAAGAAAAAAACCCCAACCAGCTGGATTTAACATAAAGCTAAATCTCGTAGGTCTTGTTGCAAACGAAACATGAAGGCTGGAGTGCCTTTGCTCAGCAGAGGTATTTATATCCGCCGGACGCCGGTTCTTGCTGTTCTTAGGTCAACAAATTCTAAGCCCAGGGGCTCTACCTGGAGAAGTCCAGCACGCCGTTTGGACACGGATCCGATCTGAAACCTGTGTGTGCAGCCATGAGAAGCTGGCCAGGCTGAGGGGGCCAGGCCAGAGGTGTAGGGACAAGGTGGCAGCCCTGGGGGGGGCTGGGGAGAGCCCCCGGAGGAGCCCGGGAGCCCACCTGCTGCCAGGGGAACGCTCCACTCCCGCTCCCATAACCTGCCAGGAAGTTTTACCCACAAGGAATAATTCCACTATGAGGTGATGAAGGCACGAACGGACACGTCATCACCACTTTGGATGATGTAAATATTTGGCAAATAAAGGAGAGGGAGCTTGTCTGAGCTATTAATTTCATCGGGAGGCTGGAGGGAGGGAGATTCTGGGTCACTGGACCCTGGGGGTCACTAAAAGAGAGGTCAGAAGTTTGTGCTGAGGTTCTTAGGAATTTTGGACTCTACCTAAGTAATCAAGTAATCGTTGCTTCATAATTAGCTTTCAATCAAGTTCTCATCTTCGGTGGGATGGCAAGACCATGGCAAAAGAAAAAAAAATCACTTTAGCTGGGAAAACGACAGTATGTATACAGCTACCCCACCCAGGGAATTAAGTTGCATTTATGGGGGGGCAGCTGTGTGTGTGATGGATTGCATTACTTTTTAAACAATAACCACAGGATCGAAACCTTAAAAAACTGTGAGCAAGAATACCTCAGCTAGCATAAAAGTTGCCTATATATATATAAAAAGAGAATCCCATATAACTCCACAGCGGAAATCGGTTAGCAAGTATCTTCTGTCTGTTTGCAAACATCAAATGTTCCTGCCATATGTCCGTTCTTATTTGTATACCAGCTAAGAAACCTGAAACGTATATATCCGATATTAAAACAAAACATGAAAGATTTTCTCAGAAATCTGTGAGAGCGGGATGTAGGTCTGAGGCGGAGGTTAAAGGAAGTAAAAAAACAAGTGATGTTATTGCCAAAAACTTTAATATTGAACAACACAGCTGAAGCTTTTATCACGGTATGAAATTTACAGCCTAATAATTCAAATCTATGTGCTCATAGCAAGATCTCTCTTCCCCTTTCTCAGTACCCAAAAGGATGTTTTTTGCTTCTTGAGGTGAGGAGCATCCCTGCAAGCCAGGGAAGTCTTTGGGAACTGCAGGTGACCAGCAACTTGAGGGAAAAGGGAGAAGAGGAAAGAAAAGACGATGGCTCTTTAGCATCTGAAGAGATTTCTGGTACCTAGGGTGGAAACCAAAATGTGGTTTCTGTAGAACTCACTGAAGGAACAAAACAACAAGGAAAACCTTGCCTGGTAAAAATAAACCCAGAGAAAAACGTGTGGGACGGAAGACCAGTAATTTGAGTCTTCACAAGATGAAGGAGGTGTCCTGGGCTTCCCTTCTGTGCCCTCATTATTTGGGCAGGTGACGGGGCTTCCCACATCTCTGCTGCCACATGATTAGGAACCAGCTAAGAATCTGGAAGTGATCTGAACTCCTTGGAAAAAGAAGAAAGGTGGGACGGGAGGAGATCACACAATTTATAAAAAATCCACCCATCTCTCCACATAAACAGGAGCAATCTTGGGACCGGGTCCCACTGAAGCTTGGAAGTGCCTTACGTGCCCAAGGAGAAGCCACCTGTTAGACAGGGACAGCCTAGGACACACCCCCTCCCCGTTAAGGGAAGGTCTGTCGCTCAGGTGCCAACACATGTTTCAAAGCTCATGGTCAACACTTCCCCCTCCCGTCACCCACCTTCCCCTAACACTCCGTCCTCTCCCCGAAACCCTCGGGGAAAATGAAGACTTGAATTTCTGCCACGGCACTGGGAAAGCCTGGAGCGGAGCCTCTCCCGTGTGGTTTACCCAGCCCTCCCCCTACCCCGCTCCCGTCTTTCCTGCCTACCCCTGCCGAGATCTCTAACACAGAAAGCAGCAAAAAGGGTTTCGGGTGAGCTCGGACATCCGCCGTCCCGCCGGCAGCGGTGGCTGGCAGCTCCCGGCGTGTCCCAGCTTGCCCTGGTGGCTCCGCCGGGCGCCGGGGCCGGCTCCCGTCCCCTGCCAGCGATAACCATCAGGTATTTGCAAGGGTAAACAGAGCCCCGGAGGCTGCGGGGGGAGGGGGGATATTCTTGCCTGGGTTTCGAGCACCGCCTGTGGCAAACGGAGCGAAGGCACCGGGCGGAGCAGCACGGCGTATTGCGGGGTCGCCGTCGTGGGGCTGAAGCCGGTCGGGGGCCGGTCTCGCCGGGGCAGGACCCGGGCGGGGCCGTGGCGGGGCCGGACTGGCACCAGGAGCCTCCAATGGGGGCGAGCGGGGGCCGCGCCGCGGGGCGCCGCCGTCTCCGTTCCCCGCTCCCAGCTCCGGGAGAGGCGGCGGCGCGGCGGGGGTGGGGGTGGCGGCAGCGCTCCGCGGCGGCCGGAGGAGAGGAGGGGAGCGGTGCGTCCGAGAAGCCGGGGTAAGCGCCTTCCCGCCGGGCGGAGGTCGGGGTGCAGTTGCGAGGTTTTCCCACTAGATGTCTGCACAGCTAACGGTAAATCTGTCCTTCTCCGGGTGTACCCCCGAGAGCCCGACGACCCTCCAGCTCCTTTGAAGTCTGCCACCCCCTTTAGAAATTAAATCTTTTACCCCCCTTACCATCCTGGGGTTCCCTCCCCCCTTTGTTTCCTTTTTCTTTAAATAGCGTTCTGGAGCTTAGGCTAGAATGAAATACTGATTTCTCCACAGAGAAAGCTTTCTGGTGTACGACTCATGCTGTTGGAATCCTTTAATGACCTTTGATGTGTTTAAATAACACAGTAAAGCCGTGAACACACCTCGGATTAAACTTTAATCATCCCAAGTCAAGGACGTCCAGGTGGTAAATTACTTTACTTTGACATTTCTACTTTAGGACAATATACGATCCCATTCGCAGGTCAGAGAGACGTTCTCAGTCTTCTTACCCCTGGAAGCGCAAATATGCTTTTACCTAAAGAGATTACAAACTCCTTGCTCCTGTTACCTTATTTAAAAAAAAAAAAAAAAAAAAGACCAAGGTTCCCGGGATTATAGTTCCGTCAGATACCTACAGACTTCCCATACGAAAGGGAAAACGTTCCTCGTTGTTAAGCACAGCCCTGTCTCTTCTGCGGTATGTGTGTGCATAGTGATCCATGCAGGAATCTAGACAAGTTTTCTTATATATGTGTGTGTGTACATATATATATGCGAACATAAAATTTAAACAAAAATATAACTTCCAAGGATCTCCTTCGAGCTCGGCTAAAAATTCTGAACGTTTGAATGTTTCCTCATGAGGACTCCTTTCCTGCGAAAAGTTACGTTGTAGCTGATTGCTTGAAGAAAAAATAAAATCCTCTGCAGACTTTCTCCCTGGTCCCGGTGTGGTGCGAGCACCCCCTACGACCCCCAAGTGAGCTTGGTTCCTCAGGAACAAAAAACCCTAACAAATAATGTAAGTATGTTTAAGAGAAATCTGGAAGTCTTTATTTGCTCCGCTGATAGCACCTGTTTTTAAATCAGACAATTTTGGATTAACACATACAAGAGAGGGGGACTTGTAGGGCTTTTTATTGACCATCAAAATTAGTGACAACTAAATTTTGCCTTGATTTTTAACAATGGATCTCTGCTCAGCCTCGACTTGTGCTTATCTTGGAAGCCGTGGAGCGCAGGGAGCTAAAGCCAAGCCTTTCGCATGGAGTTTTAGGTCCTGGACTTAGTTACAGGAAAGGCCTAAGCATGGGAAATCCCATTCTTCTTTTTTATTCCTTTTCACCTCCACTTTCGTCCACTGAGGATTTACACTTGCTCCGAAGAAAATTAAAATATTATTAAATATTATATAAATATTAAGGGAAACTGGCAGAAGGGAGGCGGGCTCGGGCAGCTCGTTTTGGGGGGCCATTTAGAAACAGATGGGTCCAGGCAGGTAGCGCAGTCTCGCCAGGCAAGGGGTGAGATTTTGGCTTTACTTGGGAGTGGGGACAAGCTCAAATCCTCGGGAGCAAAATGCTAGAGACCTTTACAGTATAAAAAGTAAGAAAGTGAATGGACAGTCGGCTCTGGAAGCACGGCAGGAGGAACTGAAAAGTGCATCTACACCTTCCTCCTGGGATTTGCCCCAGTCTCACTGGCGACGGAGGGTGCCACGCTCCCCACGGCTCCCTCCCTGTGGGAGGAAGGGCAAAGCGGGGAGATGGAGAGGGGTAACCCTAACGGGGCAGAGGGCTGGGATCGTGCACGGACCTTGCGACACGCCTGAAACTTTGCTCTGCTCGTTTCCAGACGTTTGAAAGCGTTGAGTGAGAAATAAGCATCTTTGCAAAACTTCTCGGGATTTCGTGAATTGTAGGAGGGAAAAACTCTGCTCCCCGCTCCCTCCCGGCAGCTGGTTACACACACCCGTCCGACATGGCCGGGCTGTGCCAGGCGGCGTTACTGCCTCATGTACTGTTGCTATTGAGTGGGGATAAATCTAAGCGAAGGAGACACAGTCGCCATAATCGCGGCTCCCCGAAAGACAAAAGGCTGGCTTTTTAAAAAATTATTTATTCCCTCTAAAATTCCTGAGTCTAATTATTTAATTGTCCGCTCTCTCCTCCGCTTCTAATTATGAACTCAAGATGTTTAATGTTGGAAAAATATATCAGTTGTTTTATACCCGGACAGAGCCTTTACTTGTGAAACTCACTTCTAAAAAAAAAAATCTGGAAATAATTAACTCGTACAGTTGGGAACATTATGTTGCTTATACTGTAAACGTGTCCTTACACCTTTACAAGACATTACAGAGGACTTACTCAACTAATTGAAACTGTTATATAGCAACGTTATGTATTCAACATACTCATTACATTTCATCTTTATGGACTTAGAGTTTTATTCCTTTCACAGTCTTGTGATTTTTTTTTTCCAGCAGCCGGTCGTTCAATCTGGAAGAAGGAGAGATATTTGAAAAGCTACGAAAAGAGAAGCAATTTTGTGTTATTTTCTCTGTAGCAGGATGAGACGGATCACACTGACGCAGACAGAGTGCTGGAAAAGGAGCCGGCTCTGAAAATCACCTTTAACAAAGCCAAAATATTTCTCCTCCATCTCAACATCCCGGGAGAAATGTATGTCTGTGTACCGGCTAGTTTCGATGCTAAATAGCTCGTGTGGTGGGACCACTTCCACAGACACCCCGCCTTCCAAAAAAAAGAAGAAATAATAATAATAAAAACGACTTCAGAAGCTTCTTCAGCTGCATCCTGGAGCTGAAGAAGCGAGGCAGGGCGAGGCCGGGTGGGCAGCGAGACGCACGCGTGGGGTGACGATGGGCAGCCCCGCCGGCCGACCACGGAATGGCCCTCGCGTGGGTCCTGGGAGCGGGCATGGCAGCGCGGAGCCTCTGCTTGTGCGTGTACATGTAAGTGTTTGCGTATCCGTGTGAGTGTGCACCCACAAGCAGCGGCGGAATCGCTACTCCACGGTGTCCCACACGCGATCCTTCCCCCGTGTCCCCTGCCCATCCTCCCCGCCGCTCTGCAATGTCCCTTTCCTGGCCAAGGCGACTTGCTCCCGCAGACAGTTTGCCCTTCATGTAAGTAGCCAGCCAGCCCACAAGGCACCGTTTTCACCGCTCCTACCAGTGCCACGCCTTCAAGAGCTGATGGAGACTTTTGTTCCGCTCGGAATAGCGAGCACTTACATAGGCTGACACAAACACCCGATTCACGGGGCAGTTGGAATAGGGACCAGGATGTGGGCTGCGCTCTGGGCTCGGATTTGTGCTGAAGACACAGTCCTGCAATTATTATATTATGTTATTTTCAGTGCAGAGGGCAGGGACTACTTGAGATTACTAAATTCATCTCCGGCAAAGGTCGCCCCAAAGAACTCTGATATTTAAAGACAGAGACTGAGACATCAGGAAGAAAGGCAAACTGAAGACGGGAAATCTAGTAGCAGGAAGGGTCACTTGTACGACCCAGTCCCCTGTACACTCGCAGCTGTATTTGAAGATGATGGGGAGGCTGCGCGTTTGGAAAGATGTTTTATGAAGAAGCATTTCAAGGGCAACGCTGCAGTTTCAACACTAACAAGCAAGGTTTTCTGCCCAGACATCCCTCGGCATCCCTGTCCTTTCCCTCGGCTGTCAGAGCACGGAACCGCCCCGCAGAGCCGGAGATAAACCTGCATCTATAGACTCATCCTGTCTGTAATCCTGCGCGTTACGCAGCGGCGGCAGCGGGTGGGCCGCGGGGCTGCGCAGGTGCGGGCAGAGCTCCGCCGCCCTCCACACAGGGTGGGCTGCCCCGTGCCGCTCTCCGCGGCTCTCCGCGGCCCTCCGGCGCGGCCCCGGCGGGGTCCCAGCCCTGCAGCCACGGGGACCTCGTTGTCCGAAACATGTGGGCTGCAAGCACCGGCACGATCTCCTGTTGACGAAGTGGTTGTGTGGCTAAAGCCGAGCGATGGTTCCCCCCAGCCCCGCTCCCCCTCCCCTTTTCTCCTCCCCTCCCACCGCCTCTTCCCTGGGTCCTTCGCTGGTTTCAATAAAAGGCAGGATCTGAGCTTTCTCTTCTTCAAATCGAAGAGGTGGTGTGATTGGCCGAAACGAGGGGCAGATGGGGTATTTTCAAAGATATTTCCAAACAATATGCAGCCTAGACGCCCGAAGTTTCTCGGGAAGAAAGCATTGTCTAGTAAAACAATGACAGTAAATAAATCAGTCATCGGGATCCCCATCGGGATCCCAGGGGGGGTTTCACCCGGGTGGGTGACACGCCTTCCCCGGCTCTTTGCTCATTAGAAAGTTAATAGGAGGCGCCGGAGATTTACCCTGGGGTGGCGGAGGGGGGGGACACAGGACTGCCGAGGCACTGGGCAGAACTTTGCTTAACAGCCGTCTGGCAAGAGAGACTGCGGGTGGCGGGGACGCCCGTGGGCACCGCGCCTCCCCCGGCAGCGCCCACTCCGCCCCAGCCCGCTCGGAGCACAGGTAGCAGCGTGGGTCTCTGCCCGGCCCATCGCCGCCGCGTCGGGGCTGGGCGGGCGGTGTTCACCCGGTTGGCTTGCACTGGCCAACGCTTCCCTCCCCCAACCCCCCCATCCCCCAGAGGTTAAGAGGGTGCAAAACAAGATTTATAAGCCTCTGTGAAGACGTGAAAATTAAAACAAGTCTTTCAGGTATAAAATACACTCCTGGAATAAAGGTTCGAGATTTATTTGGTCAGTTTTTAGTTGATAAACCCCATATTACTCTGAAGGGAAAACCTCTTGCACAACCAAGATTTACACTCGCACAGAGGAGTCATATTCAGAAAGAGATGGTAAAGTCGTTTTGAAGGCGACCTTTTCAGCCCTGGAGCTGACTGTCCCGCTAGAAGAGCGTGAATTTTCTGCTGCCTTGGTTAAAGGGAAGAAAAAGATTTTATGGCCTCCACCGCGGCTTCAGTTGAAAAGTTTTGCATGAAAGATGAAGAGATTAGTGCCCCAGAGCTAGATTTGCTGCTGGAGAGTTTGGAGTCCTGCACAGACCCAACGTTTTACTAGTCAGCAGGCTTTTACTGCAGAGCTCGTGTGCTCTATCAAAAAGTGATTCCTGGAGGGGTATTTTTGCACCGAGTTTCACTTTTACATGGTCACTCGTTTTAAATCTTGAGAGGTTTAAAATTGAGGTATAGCTGTTCAGTGAAAAGTAACCCGTCCCAGCTCTCTGCTGTTAATGAACATAAATTATTCTACTTTCATCTCACCCCTCAGAAATATTTTTACTTAGAAGGGGTTGGCTGCTAATTGGGGTGTGCAGTTGCCTTTAATCTCTAACACATCACTTGGAACCTACCCAGAATAAATTAAAATAAGTCTGATAAACAAGAAGTAAGCATGGCTTCCCAGTAAAACTCGTTTTATGATCACAGCTTGTGTGCGACCTCAAAATATTAAGTTTAGGCAGTTAGTGCATAAAGAAGAAAACCCCTTTCCAAAGTAACTATTGTTCACATTTGGTCTTGTTTTAATCTTCTCTATTAGAAGTACAAGGAAGGAATACCTTTAATTCTTATAAAATATGGATGGAGTACAAATTTGCATGTTCATATGTACTTTTTACCCTGGAATCGTCCCCTGAACCTGTGGATAAATATGTGTGCTTCTTTTGAAAGCAGACTGCTGGAGATTATCAGATCATCGTCTGCACAGAAATGCTCTATCCTCTGCTATATTTCTTCCAGTAAGTAGAAAGAGCAGAGAGTATGCATGCATGTGGGTGTATGTGCAAGTGTGTGTGTATAACCGTGTGTACAGGAGGCAGCTCTGCCACACAGTTGTGCAGACTTTCAGATTTGTTCATAGCAAGATGGGTCGATTTGTAGGACTAGCACAGAAAAGCTTTGGTTGAGTAAACTGTAGATCATGGTTTCATGATAGCTCAGCGAGTTACCAGAAAAAAAAGCCCCCAAGACGTGGAAATGGCTCTGATAAAGCCCATATCATATGGTTTGCCATGCAGAAATAAATGCTGCAATGAACACGTAGAAGCCCCAAAATCGCCGGATCCCATTCCCACCGCAGAAACTTTGTTGAGTTCCTATGGTGGGAAGCGCTATTTACTTGTTTGTTTGGTTGCTTGTTCTATTTATAGTCATTCCTATGGAGCTCATCCCTGGAGCATGTGCATGCCCACTGGAGCCAGATCTGGTTTCCTGGGCAAAGCCCCATCCTTATTCAATTGCAGCATTTCAGAAAAGCTAAAGAAGGAATCAACCCGCCTGCAGCCTGTAGCACTCCCCTTAGGGACCAGAGCCTGCTCTCCTCCCAGGATACTTCCACACAGGAACAAAAAATAATTAAATAAGCCTGAAAGTCACTCAAAATAACAATGGTGTGGTGAAATTTCCTGTGTTTGTATTTCAGAAAACAGGTGAAGAATTAAGATAGGACTTAATGCCATGCTTATTGCATGTAAATGAAATATTTAATCTGCCATTTCATCTCTCCTGTGCGCTCAAAAACTTCCAAAAGTTCTTTGAACAAATATTTAGTTTCCAAGCTATAAATTCGTCTTATGCAAAGAGAAAGCTTTTAGGATCTCTAGTTTAAACTCGTTCCTACCACTTGTTGTGGTGCTGAGAATTATCAAACCAGTCAGCTTACCTTTCCCACGAGTGGTAATTAAAAGAGAGCTAGGGAGTATGGGGGGTGGAATAAAAGAAAGAATAACAGCATTTAGGGAAAAAAAAAAAAAAGCTCACAAATTGTGATTAGCAGCCTTACCAGTTTATTTCTTTCTTCAGTTAACTCCTGATTTCTTTTTTTCCAATACCTCGGCAGCAGCTCTGTGTTTATAGTAACCCAGCAGTGTATTAGGAATCCTTAATACTGTCATTGTCAGAAAAGAAAATAGAGAAGTGAAACTGCTGAGGAGGGGAACTGCTACATTATTCTCCAGTCTGCCAGATGAGTTATCTAAAATGAGAACACCTTTGCCATATTCTCTCCTGAGATCCAAGAAAAGCACACAGAGACTGACTGGTATTTTAGTGCACTGGGTTGTGATGAGATGGGGTGGGATGGGAAAGGAAGAGAGGAAGGAGGATCCTTCCAAAAGACTTCCATGGAGGTAAGCTCTCTCCACTTCCAGGGAGGAGAAAGCTGGGCATGGTGACAGTGAGTTAGTAGCTTTTGACAGGCAGGTGAGGGGCCCCTTTCCCAGCGACAGTCTTTAGGTGGAGGGGGAGCGGGAACCTTTCCCAGCGACCCTACACTACTTAGACAGCATTTAAGGATGGATAAAGTTGAACATTGGACAGGACTCCCTGAAGGAAAAGAACCTTTCAGTGTAGCCATCAACCTGTCATCACTGCAATAAAGGTGTAACACACAGGAGTGCTGGTAAGAGCCCAGGGTTTATTTCCTGGCCCTGTCACATGACGTGGGGCCAGGGTTACCAAAGGTTACCCCCTCACATGGAAAGGATCATCGACCCCAGCAGCTGCTTCTTCCTTCTCCTGTCTCAATTTTTTACTCAACTCATGGGTGCATCTTGTTAAAAATGTAAACCAGACAACTCTGTTGAGCTACAACTGCACAGGTGATGAACACCACATTTGCCCACAGCCCTGTAACACCAGCTGGGTCTGAGACAAAGGCTTGAACACCTTTCTGCACCCACCTCATGTCCCTGGAAGAGTTTCTTTTCCCAGCGGATGGAGAAATACCAGAGGCTTATAATCGAACATTGCAGTGCTTTTCCATACAAATTGTTTGGTGTTTTCCAAGCCACTCCCTCTGCAATGATCTGCTTACCCACTCATGTGAAATAGGATGGTTTTTTGGCTGAGTATTGCAGTGTCTGAACTTTCACACATGTGGCACTGTGAAACCAGCATCAGGACTTAGGTGGGAGAGCTAGGCAAAGACTTTGGTGGTATCATTCCCTGTTGTGCTATTCCTTGTTACATGAGAGAGACAAGCTCCCTTACAGCCTCTGGGTCAGTGCATAGGAGCATCATAGGAGCAACAACAGGGAAGGCCTGGAATCAGGGGAACAGAATGGACGAAATCAGAGACTACAGAATTAGTAGGAAAGGCTGTTTTTCAACAAAATGTTGGTTATGATGGCTTTGTTGTGGTTTCCTCCAGACAGACACTTGTCAGACAACACTGTCTGACCCAGGATGTGGGTGTAGGTAAATGGCTTTCTATGAAGCCTTGCAATTAAATCTACAGCAGAACATAAGAGAGTGTAAAGCATTGGTTACAGATCTTGGAGGTTTACATTACTTTTATAGAGGATCTGGGCTATGTTTTAGATTTACTTAGTGCTTACAGAGCCAAGCTATGGTGCTGCAGACAGAAAATATTTGCCACCTTTAAAGAGCCAGAACTATGGCTGGGTCCATTGATTTAGCTTCCCACCCCATCGTACAAAATATTGGAGCAAGGGTGGCCAGGAAAACCTCTACTGCCCCTGCTCCAGAATGGGTCTGATGCTCCAGGTGGTTTAGGCAGACCCAGACTGGCTTTATACAGGCTGATAGCAGAAGGCCTCCAGGCACTCTTCCAGTGGTGAGGAATTATTTGGGCTAACGACTCCTTAATCATATCTTTTCATTGTTATTATTGCCGTCACTCCTTAGCACAATAAGCAGGACTCAATTTCTGGAGTGTGGATAAAGCAGAGAATACTGAGATGTCCCCTGCCCTGCAGAGTTTTCCACCTATACGTGGGAAAAGAGATGGTGGGTGAACACTGGTGAGAATTGGGAAACAAAAGATATATGCAGCTTATCTGACCAGCATCTGCTCGAGGAACCAGCTGGATTGGAAAAGATCTGACAGAAAACAGCCTTTTTTTTTTTTTTTTATAAGAAAATCTTAAACAAAGGTGTTCAATCTGCAATGTTTTGGGAGTTTCATTTTGATTTCCTGAGAGGGGAAAAGCAAAAGTTTCCTCATTATCAAAATGGGGAAAAAGAGAAAGTGGTACAAAACAGAAGTGCAAGAGAAATACATGAAGCTTGCCATTATAAAAATATTTTTTCTTCCAGTCAAAATCTGCTCTAATTAAAACTGTGTTTTTTCCACTTCAGATGTTGTACAGCAGCTGTGTAAAGCCTGGGATGCCCCTAAGCAGATAAATCGGATTACAAACTGGATTTGCCCCTTTTTCAAAGAGGGACTCTTGGAGGAGTACTGTAAAGTGATCTTGAACAGGGTAGGTTGTGGGTTGTACTTATCTTATTTCCATCAAACATCAACATGAATAACAAGGACATTGTCCTGCTTTAAAATACTACAGACAATAATATTAAAACTCTGGTTTTGTTTTTGTTTTTTTACAATAGAAAAACAGTGAACTGATCACTGCTGCAGCCATCACCCTGAAGTAACTAATATTACCCCTATTTTACAGTCTGAGAAGTGGAATCGGAAAGATTAGGGCTTGCCCAAGACCACAGAACCATCAGTCAGGCAAGGGGGAAAACTCCAGATATCCTGGCTCCCACTCTCCTCCTAAATTCATCATCCACACCTCAGTGACATCTAAACAGTGTGGTTTTTTTCTGAGATAAAAAATGTCATTCTCCAAATAGTTAAAATATGTCATGAAATTCTGCCCGAAATCAGTGTCGTGGAATCAGGCACTGCTGGTATGTGTTTTAGCGTGTGTTGGAGGGCTCTGCAATACTTTGCAAAACAGGACACAACGTGTGAGTGCCGTGTAAACACAGCCAGAGTCTGCTCTCTGAACTAACCAGGATGGGCTACATGGGAGAGCTGCAATGTGAGACAGTGTGTCGGAAACACTGGGAAAAAAAGACTGCAAGAGCATGCCTATCATCAGAGTGGATTTGCTGTGAAGGATTCATGTCTTGACTATAGCAAAAAAACTTGTCACTTCAACTAAGGTTTTGCCCATACAGTTGCATAGGCTAAGTGACAAGTAATGGTTGATTAGGCTATTCGGTAGGTGTCATACCCCTTCCCGAGCCATTATAAACCCAGTATACGAATTCCCCTCTAGCTGATTAAAATGCTGTTTATGCAGAAATGAGATACTTAAGCAATAGTAAGTACATAAGCAGGAGCATCCCCATAATGCAGCATTTCACTGGGGGATGCAATTGATGATTCATTTTGGATATAGCTGATGTAGATGAAGAAGTTACTGCTGTTTTCACTCCAGCTGTAAAAAAAGGAGGGTACCCATTCCTCAGCCATGGTGTCTGGTGCGTTAATTTAAACTGAAATGATGTTAGGTTAATTAATAACAATAACTGTGAATGAAGCAGCTGAAGGTAAAGACCTCTTCTGCCTTGTCAGCAAAGCTGTCAAGACTCAGGAATCAGAGAGACTAATTAATGTGTTCCAGCAGCAATTTCTATAAGCCTATTTTCCATCTCATTGCAGTGAACTAAGAGGTGCCATGTCCATCAGTTCTGCTATGATAGCTGTGAGGTGGAAACTTACAGCTGAACGCATCATCATTGCTTAAGTTACCTGCCAGGCACACTGAGGGTGACCTGGTCTTCCCTGCTCAGATGAGCCCTCCATTTCAAAAGAAATTAATTTCAACACGTTCTATCCAACCTCTATGAAGAAGTGGTCTGAGTTGTGGTTTGAATTAGAAATCTACATGGAGACTTACAGGAGCCCTTTATCTCAGCTGGGTTAGGTTAGGTGAACTTAGTGCAAACCAAGAGAAGACATTCAGAACTAGGAAGTTATTGAAAGGATCACACTGTGCTAATGAGCATATACTCTTAAAAGCTCATGCAAATTAAGGTAGGATCTGAGTTTAAAATACAAAGGCCCTCCCTAAGTACCTGAGTACCAAAGGTGAACATTCTTGTTCTGCACAAGTTCCTGTGTTCTTCCTCACCTCCCTTGGGAACTTGGGTTTGTCTAACCAGAAAATTCACCTGGGCTGAGATGGGGTGTGGATCTGAGGTGGAGCAGTAAGTCCTGCGTGGACATTCTTAAGCATTTCCATGTGTGAACAAAGTCTTTACCCTCCAGCCAGACTTCAGCAAGAATATCTCTGTATGTTGAGCTGTGTCACTCAAGTTCTACAAAGTACAAATTACTTGGTGAGCTTGCCTAGTTCATAGATTAGATCCAACTTCTCGTTGTATGGTAGGTAGGCACCTGAAAGTCAGTGCCCTGGTGTCATTTTATATGAAAACCCTCAGAAAGGTGTTGGTTAGCCCAATACAAATGCCCACCACTATGTTGACTGTGAGGTATACTAACCATGAGAATTGCTTTGTTTAACTTCTTCTGTACAAAGGGTGTGTGAAGCATTCCAGACAGAAGGTAGAGAGACAAAGAAGGTCTAATCCTTTAATTAGTGCATGCAAAGTACATCTAAAAGCAATCACTTCCATATCAGAAACTCAGTTCTTCGGTGTTGGCAGCAGATTAATGGTCTTTAGGAAGGATATCTTAGTAGTGTGAAGGCTTGCTGTCATGGAAAATAAGAGTCTGTGGGCACTGCATCTGCCATTCATGTAGTGCTGGTGCCTTTCCCTTCCCTGCAGGGCTTGGAAGACACCATACTTTTGTTTGCGGCATCCTTAACTCATGTGTGCTCCTGCCTCAGAAAAAAGGAACTGGCTTCCTTTCCAGACCACTTTCACTGAGACACAAACAGATCTCCTTTTATCTGCCAGAGGTCTGAGGAAGATCCACTTGCTGCCTTCCTGGGCATTTACCCAATGGAGCTCTGTTGCAGAGACATTTTTTGTGGGTGAGGTAGAGACAGGCTCTCTCGAAATGTAGTGCTATCAGCAGGAAAATAGTTGGCAAACCACAGCTATGGAGGAGTAAATAGAGTGGATTAACGTCCCTGTAGAGGGACATAAATTGAGAATTACCCCCTACTCAAAGAGCTATCAGTTTCAGGACACTTCTTTCCTGGTTCCCCGTCATCATCACCATTTGCATGTGTTTCCCTTCAGCTGGTGATGGCTGCATTGGTCCCTAATCTTTGGATAACTCAGACCCTTTGACCCCCTCCAGCAGCTGCTCTTCCACTGTTGATTTTCATGCTGATATACCCATTTGTTTTCATCCTAATCCGCACAAAGTTCGTATTTCTTAGTGCTGGGAGAGTTTTGACCCAGCAGGCACCAGAGCGGTTATTATATGGGATTAATGCATCTGCCATGTAAAAAATTCTTTCAAGACTATTAATTTTTTTGGGGTGCTTTTGGGGTATTTTTTTTTCTTTTCCCTTTTACAGCATGTACTTTCACAAATTTTAACCCTTCTTTGGTGTGACTTTGTGTGTGCATGTGTGCGTGTGAGTGTGTGCTCCTAATGTGGGTGCAATCAGTTAATAGGTTGGTTTACAAACCCACATTTCCAAAACCCTCAATCTTGCGTGGATCTGGCGTGGAAACCTCAGAGAGCAGCTAGAAATCAAGACCTCTCTACTCCAGCCTTTTTTATTTCTCTGAATGAGTATGTAAGAACCCATAAATCTAAAACTTTGGAGGCATGGAGGAAATCATAAGAGTCAGCCTAGAGATATTACCATGGGGAGCTGTGAAATCACTGAGGATTTATACAAGCACACATGGCGATGTTGTCATTAAAAAAAAAAAAAGAAAAAAGAAGAAATGGGAGGATGGCTGTTTTCTCTGTATTGAGTGTGGCAGCCACCTTGGACACATGGTTTTGGTACCTCCCCTCCATGCTCTGCTGGGGTAGGCCAACCTGAGGGCAGAAAGTTTTCCAGCCCCACCAGCAGTTTGGAAATCAGCCTTTTCTCAGTCTGTATAAAGCAAACCTGTTCTAGTTTGGAGTCTTGGCACTTGGGGAAGGGTTTGTGTGGGAGAGAGGTAATTTCTGCTCCTGCACTCAAAGCCAGTTGGTTGCAGAGGCCAGGTTCTGGGCAGACTGGCACTGGGGCCAGCAGCATGGCCCAGGCTGTGGCCCACTGCCCTCAGTGCTCCTGGGGCAAGCAGGTACTGCCAACCAGCCAAGCACTCTGCGAGGTTATTGAAAGGAGATGGAGGATGTTGAACCCAGGAATACCCCCACAGCTTCAGGGGAATGGGATCCTAATAAGATTCTTTTTAAAAACATCATCAATTATGATAATTATGATCTTTTCTACACTGGGAGTGCTTGGGGTCCCAATGGGGAAAATATAGCCTTGGCTGTCAGCATGGGCAAGTGGTGCTGGGGGAACTAGTGCAAGGAATAGCTCCAGAAACATCCTGGTGGGAGGGGAACAAGGGTTGAGGGAGAGATTTCTCCTTAATCTTTTCTATCCCAAGGCCACCGCTGAGCTGCTCCGCTCCCCCCTCCTGCAAGAGGGCCCCTTATAGACGATAAGTCCGATTTCAAAGGGGGCTGTTCGCCCCACAGCGCTGTGACCGGGGCGGGGGGAGGCAGCGGCTGGGGGCTGCTGCGGGCTCCGGGACTCTCTCCCGGCAGGGGCCAGGGGCGATGGGGGCGCCAGAGATGTCGCTTTCAGCCCGACCTTGCCCGCAGGGGCCGTTCTCCCTGGCTCTCTGTGCCAGCGCCCGGTGGGAAAACAAACAAACAAACCAACCAACCCAAACCTAAACCAACCAAACAAAAGACCAACAACAAAAAAAACCCAACAAAAACCACGACAGGGGCTTAATTGACCCCTCTTTCCTACAGCCCCGCTGTAGGAAAGTTTCGAGGGCGGGGGCAGGATCCGAACAGCCTCGCTGTCTCTTGCTGGGGGAATGCGTGAAATAATAACCTCAAAGCAATTAAAAATACCCCGTCTCCTGCAAAGCCGGGCAGCTGCCCTGGAGGGGCTTCCCTCGGGGCGCGGCGGGGGCCAGCTCACCCGCGCTGCCCGGAGCCCGCTGCTGCTCGACCAGAGAAGGTTTGCGGGTTTCATCTCCCCAGTGCAAAACCCACGAATGTTCAGCCGCCCGTGAGAGGGCAAACCACGAACCCCCACCCCGCGGGGTCTCTCCTCTGCAGTCCCCAACCATGCTACTTCCACTCGCCGGGGGCTCTCAGCTCTGTCCCATCTCCAGTGAGTGCCTCTCCTGCCCCCAGCCTGGATGCCAGGAAACGTCTTTCGCAACGTTTATTCCGCTTATTCTCTCTGAGTTGTGAGGGGTTTTCATTTTTTTCCCTTTCCTTTTCTTCTTTTTTTTTTTCCTTTATGATTTTTTTTTTCACAAGAAACACGCCGATTCCGAAGGATAGGTTGGGTTTTTGCTGAAGAACTGCAGTGCCTGAAATGAAACGTATTTGGGCAGCAGAAGTAATCTGGTCATATTTTTTCTTTTCACTTCTTCACAGAGCACCTATTTGCGATGGGGGAGATGGGAGCAGGGAGAGGGTCCGGGATGCCTTAGGGAAGTGTGGCTCCCCCTAAACTGGCGAGGGCGGGATGGACTTCATGCGTCTCAAGGGCCCATCAACCTGCTACCAAGCAAAAAAAAAAAAAAAGAAAACGCGTTAAAAGCGTGAGTGCCGCTGCTCGTGTCTGCTGAAGGCCGGCTCTGCCCAAGGACCGACCTGCGGCTCCCTCTGGGGGGGGTGGGCGTGTGCGGCGGCGGGTCCCGTCACCCCCCAGCCTCGGATCTCCCCCAGGGCCCCGGGAGCACACTGAGTCCTTAGGGCTCCGGGCTGGGCGTCCGCTCTTCCCGAAACATTGTTGGGGCTGAATCTTGTGGTCCTCTTCTAGAAGGAAGACCTACAGGGGGGAAACACTCAAATATAAAGGTGTTTCGAACTTTTCCCTGCGGAACCATCCTGCCGCAGTGATGCTGCAGAAAGGAAGCTAATCCGGTAAATGACTCGTGTTTCCTAAGGGTCTATCTAAAAAAATTGTAAGAAAGGCATATCCATGTACCGAAAGAGAAAGAAGCAGGACATGGGATGTGTTCCACGTGCTTTGATTTTTTTTTCCTGCTGCTGGTTGGCAGCAAGACTAAAAGCATTCAAAACGAGTTTCGTGGACTGGAAATGAAAAACTCCTACAGGTTGCCGTGTACCCGTAGTAGGAGGCATGTACTGGCGCATCGATGTAGTCTTTCCGGGTTTGAGCAGATTTTTCGAAACCGGACTTTAATAGGAAAACAAGGGCGCGAAGAACGTATCTACATGCCGACATGCTATAAATATGTAGATGTTCATGTATACGTGTATACATATGCGATAAGATGGCACACACCACGGATCTAAACAGAGAGCGCATATTATGTCTTAGAAGAAGTCGAGGAAGGCGATTAAACCACAGAGGCATATTTATTTTGATGTATTCATGTTCCGCGCATCTAAACTCTTGGTTGCCCGTGGGAAACGTAGATTTTTCTTAGACTCTCCGTGAGCGGCAGAGAGGACCAGGCTGCTCCGGCCGAGCTGCTGCCGTGTGCCGCGACTTTCTCCGGGTCCCACCCCAAGAAGGACCTTATTTGAGTTGATAGCCTACACATTTTACCCGCAAGAGCAATTTCTCACTCTGGGAGTGTTTTCCAACAGTTTTAAGTTGGACTGGGCGAAATGTTCTTGACCTGGAGGGATGATGATGGGGAGAATGATGTAATCGCCGAATGAACCAGCCGTGGGCTGCAGAGCCTTGCCCCCGGGAGGGCCGGCGTCGGGCGGTGCCGGTGCTCCGGTGGTTTCTTCCCTGCCCGCGGGACAAGGACGGGGGGAATCTCCCGCGCCTCGGCATCCCGGGAGGATCCTGTCAGAGGTCATGCCTTGCCCGCCCTACTCCTTCTCCCACACGCTTCTCTGGCAAGAAAAAAAAAAAAAAAGAAGGAAAAAAAAAAGGGGGAAAAAAAAGAAGAAGAAGAAAAAAGGAGCTTCTAGGGCGAGCGGGCTGGGTTGGCTCCTTTCATCTCTATGGCCCATCAGCAGTGGGGGGCGCAAGAAGACAGCAGTTAGTGCGGAGCCGCGGTGATCACAGCCGGGGACCGCCGCCTAGGGTGGTGGGGGGCGGGGGAGGGGGATGCCGCGATGGGCGCTGTGGGGAGGACGGGTGCGGCCGCGGAAGTGAGGGGGAGCGGAGCCCGTGCGCAGTTCTGAGCTGGCCGGAGAGAGCAGGGACCTTTCCCGGACACCCACACGCCCGAGATTTGGTGGTGATCCCTCCTTGTCTCCTTTGTCGATGTGACTTGTCTGGGGCTTGGGGATTAGCTCCTGGGAGATGAGTCTCTACAGGCGTGTGCTCCAAGCCGGCAGAGAAATAGAGCCATCCAGCATGGGACATGCAGTGCAGGGAAGCTTTGGAGTAAGCAGTGCACCCCATCTGTGTGCCATGGCTTCCTGCCGGCATGGGCTACCTGCTACAGCCTTCATATTGTTAGCTGTGCCTTGCACAGTGCTGCCCAGCCTGAGGAACAAGGCCTTGCCTTTCTCTGACGGTATGCCCTTAAGTGCTCATTTCCTCCTTTCTGAAACAGTGAGTACCCGGGTACTTGGGTTTCACTTCTAACATTATCTTTTCTCCTGTCAATTCTCAGGCAACAGAACAGGCAACTGCATGAACATGTGCACATTTTTCTTTCCATGCAATGTCGATACACCCCTAGTTTCCAGCAGAAACATGATGATCTGTCTCTCAGTGCCTCTCCCCATGAACCATCATCCCTCCACATGCCAGGCATCCCATGGGATCACCTAAGGAGAAACTCCATCTCACTGGTTGCCCACACAGGCTGCAATTTTCCCTCTGAGTCTGTGAGCAACATGGTCAAGGTCAGGCCTGCCCCAGGAACCGTGAGGAGGCAGATTTTTCCCCTTTCAGCTCAGCCTGGGAAGCAGAAGGCCTGCAAGACAGGTCCTCCCTGCCGAAGGGTGCAGACACCCTGCAGCACTGTGCCTGGGGGTAGGGGAGACAGGCAGGCATGCACCAGGGTTACATTCCGCATTGTTGGTATGTGTGGCTCAAGGGGTAATGTGGTTCTGCTACAGTGCTGGGTGACTCGGGCTGCCTCCTTGCCCACTTCATCCTTTTACTTTTTCTGGCCCTCAGTAAGAAAAACTCAGCTGCAGTGTTTATCAGAAAATATTGATACTATATATATAGTGGTAGAAAGGGTTAAAAGTCAGTCAGTGGTTCCAGCAAAATTTCTGGGTTCTTCGTAAATATGTATCAACCAAGGAAAGAAAAAGAAATAAAGAAAAAAAAATAAAGAAAGCAGAGATAAATGAATCTGCTTCCAGAGGCTTTGTTTGCGCTGGTATAAGTTCTTTTTAGACAAACTGAGAATTTCCTATTTTTCCTGGGCTGAACTCAGTGCTCTCTGGCAGAAGTCCATGACTCCCTGTGAAAGTTTCTTATCTCTCTGCTTTTGCCCTGATTACTATCTCATAGGCCCAATACTCATCTGAGACATGACGTGCATGGTGTGCCCAGAGCTGAGGTCTGAGAGTACAGAGGACAAGAGTGGGCCATGGGAGAAGGATCCTCATCAGCACAGTTCATCGGGGTCACTGGCTTTGTTCAGTGCATATTACCCACTGCTCCACACTCACCTGGGCTATCAGTCACCCCTATCCTTGTCCAGGGCACCATGGATTTCACAGACAGACGACAGAGAGGTAGTGGTTGGGCATTGGAGAGCCAGCACCTAGGATGCAAACCTGGGCATTTCTAAATTGGGTGGCAGTGCTGAAGCACCTGACCACTGCTCAGAGAGTCAGTCTGTCACTTTTGTGGGACAAACCCAGCCTGCGGATGTGCATCCTCATCTCTGAGGGCCATGCACAGAAGTGCAAGCTAAAAATAATTCAGGCAGCCAAATCTGCTGTTAGGGTTCACCATGATAACTGGTGACGCCATCTCAGCTTGGCTAGCTGTAGATGAAGTTTCTTGAAGGTGGGGCTGGAGGTTAAGGTGTTAACATTTGACTCTACCTAGTAAAAACTAGGTAAGATTTTCCTTCAACATGATCTCTAGGTTAATATTTGAGTTTTTATGTATGTTTGTCTTGGGGAGAGTTTGAATGAGACAGAGATGGACAAAACCTGAACAAGCCATCTGCATCAGTGCAACTGCTTTTTTTCAGGACCCTCAGCCTCAGTGAGGAGGGAGGGAATTGCCATTGAGATCCCTGTCCTAGGTATCTGGGTTTTCCTTTCCCTCCCTCTCCCCCCCTCCTTTTTGTTTGTTTGTTTTATGAATAATTTTCCATTCCTTGACATCCTAAATGGAGTCTCTCTACACACATCTGTAGCTTCTCCCCATGGGGTTAAATCTGCTCCTTTTCAAATCAAAGAGGAAAGCACCCTTTCGTTACAAGAGCTGTACAGTTGGGTCTCTGCAGTAAGATACCCACGTCTTGCATTTCCCTAATTGCTAGAGGTCCCTCAGCGGCTCCTATACCCCTTGGACACACATGTCTCTGAAGGAATCTTTCATAGGGACTTCTCACCCTCTCCCTAGGGACAAAAAGGGTCCCCAGGATCCAGTATACAAGCTTGAACTTTTGCATCCATTTTCTCTAGGCAGCGCGCAGATGGGGATTCAATTTCCATCTCTTAGGGTCAGTCTCCAACACACTGAACCATAGCTACTCCCCTCTCCACACTTGCTGATGAGACCTCCTGTAGAAATACCTTCAGCCCAGTGCAAATACCAGGATTTGGCCTATATTTGGAGCAGAATCAGGCCTAAAGCTACCGGCGCAGATGAAGAGAAGCGAAGGGCTGCAAGAGGGCGCAGGCACAGCCGCTTGCCTCTGACCATACACTGCTTGTTTACAGCAGCCACAGATGACACCATTGCATTGCAAAGGCCCCTCGTTTCAGCCATTTCCTTCCGGGAAGGGCCAGGAAACGGTCTGTTCGGGGCTCTGCCTCCTGCCTGAGGCAACGGCATTTGTGTGTGTGTGTGTGGGGGGGGATCGCGGCGTGTCCCTGACGGAGGTGGGGGCGCGGACCCCGAAGGTCCGGGGGTCCTCGGGGAGGCACATCCCCCCCTTAAGGCTCTTCTTTTGGGCACCTAAAGACCCCCTCATGCACAGCCCGGAGGGTTGCGATTTCAATTCTTGTTAAATTAAATCTAAAAAGAAAAAGAAAAAAAAGCCTCGTCACGAGAGCCACTGAATACTGTAGATTTTCATTTATCTGTGCCTTCCACCGAATTAAATCCACACCATAAATACTCTTCTGCTTTCAAATCAGGGAGTTTGCCACGCAGATCGTGTTTCTACGGTTCTTTCTAACATTAAAAGATTGCCGCAGTTTTATGGCTCTCGATGAGTCTGGAAGCGATAGCAATTGAAATCGAAAGCCCAAATTCCTGCACGATTTACTCACTGCAATCAGTAAAGCAGCAGACCTAGCTTCCACGGGCAAACTTGTGAATGTCCTAGGAGCGGNGCACCTAAAGACCCCCTCATGCACAGCCCGGAGGGTTGCGATTTCAATTATTGTTAAATTAAATCTAAAAAGAAAAAGAAAAAAAAGCCTCGTCACGAGAGCCACTGAATACTGTAGATTTTCATTTATCTGTGCCTTCCACCGAATTAAATCCACACCATAAATACTCTTCTGCTTTCAAATCAGGGAGTTTGCCACGCAGATCGTGTTTCTACGGTTCTTTCTAACATTAAAAGATTGCCGCAGTTTTATGGCTCTCGATGAGTCTGGAAGCGATAGCAATTGAAATCGAAAGCCCAAATTCCTGCACGATTTACTCACTGCAATCAGTAAAGCAGCAGACCTAGCTTCCACGGGCAAACTTGTGAATGTCCTAGGAGCGGGAATCGCCCCTCCCCCTTTTCTTTTTTGTTTCCACAGGTTTTGACCTAACGAGGTAAAAATCCCAAGAGCCTCCTGCAATGTCAGGGAAGTGCTGCTTCCGGCAGACAACACATTTAAAAAAAAAAAAAAATCAAGATCAGGCAAATGCCCTCCGTAGAGACGCCGGGATGCGACGTTCAGACCGACACGGAGGCAGAAACATATCTTGGATGGGATCCTGTAAATACCATTACACGCTTTCCCGGGCACATCCCGCTCATGGCTCTGTCCCCTCTCCCTTCAACGCCACTCACGTGTTCCGTGCTGTCGTACCAGCTTGTCTTTACACCCCTCAATAATGCGCCTATTATTCTCTTCTCCCAAAGCTTCCACCTCTAACCATGTCGTAAAAAATAGCCTTAATAAAACAGTGATAATTATGCCATTATTGTTAACACTACCCATTAAAACTTTAAAAATAGTCTTTCTGGTTTGGTCACCCGTTTGTACCGTATATCAGTTTTTGTAGCACTAAATCGTTCCGCGATATGCCCAAACTTTCTTCCTTTTTTTAAAGACGACAAGACTTCGATTTTTAGAGAAAATGAAGGCGCATCGTGGGTTCACAGTCGTCATTGGACAGCATCGGCCAAAAGTTATTGACACCCTGTTGACCAGCGAAGGAAAATAAATACCTCCAGAGTAAGGAATGGGTGACGTGTCTTTCCTTCTCCAGGCTTAACACTTGCAAGGGAAGCGCCTGATTTATGAGCATATCACTCTAGCAATGTTTTAATATTCCCCCTACTATTTCCCTGGTTTGGGAAAGGAGGATGTTTCGTTTGTTGTTTGTACAGCGGGCACCTCTCCGCAGTGGGAACGCTGGAATCGGCACTTTGCCCTTTTGAACGCGGTCGCCCTGATCTCGCCTCGGACGTATATCAGCAAGGAAAGCTGTAAACTCGGATAAAGAAATCAGTTTGAAAAGTTTTGAGGATAGTTATGATATCCTGGCTGTGATCAAGCGAGTGAGCGAGACTTAATAGGTTTTAAATCTTGATCCGGAACAGGCAGGAGAAAAAAAACCAAAAACAAACAAAAAACCCCCAAAAAACCCACCAAACAAAACCATAGAGATACACTTCTAATCTGCCTGGAAATTAATCCCAAATGAGGGAGTCTTCTTCCAAATCGGGCTTGACAGATCTGTGGGAAACACTAGACAGAAGGCAGAGCGCCGGACCCCGCATTCCCNTTAAAAAAAAAAAAAAATCAAGATCAGGCAAATGCCCTCCGTAGAGACGCCGGGATGCGACGTTCAGACCGACACGGAGGCAGAAACATATCTTGGATGGGATCCTGTAAATACCATTACACGCTTTCCCGGGCACATCCCGCTCATGGCTCTGTCCCCTCTCCCTTCAACGCCACTCACGTGTTCCGTGCTGTCGTACCAGCTTGTCTTTACACCCCTCAATAATGCGCCTATTATTCTCTTCTCCCAAAGCTTCCACCTCTAACCATGTCGTAAAAAATAGCCTTAATAAAACAGTGATAATTATGCCATTATTGTTAACACTACCCATTAAAACTTTAAAAATAGTCTTTCTGGTTTGGTCACCCGTTTGTACCGTATATCAGTTTTTGTAGCACTAAATCGTTCCGCGATATGCCCAAACTTTCTTCCTTTTTTTAAAGACGACAAGACTTCGATTTTTAGAGAAAATGAAGGCGCATCGTGGGTTCACAGTCGTCATTGGACAGCATCGGCCAAAAGTTATTGACACCCTGTTGACCGGCGAAGGAAAATAAATACCTCCAGAGTAAGGAATGGGTGACGTGTCTTTCCTTCTCCAGGCTTAACACTTGCAAGGGAAGCGCCTGATTTATGAGCATATCACTCTAGCAATGTTTTAATATTCCCCCTACTATTTCCCTGGTTTGGGAAAGGAGGATGTTTCGTTTGTTGTTTGTACAGCGGGCACCTCTCCGCAGTGGGAACGCTGGAATCGGCACTTTGCCCTTTTGAACGCGGTCGCCCTGATCTCGCCTCGGACGTATATCAGCAAGGAAAGCTGTAAACTCGGATAAAGAAATCAGTTTGAAAAGTTTTGAGGATAGTTATGATATCCTGGCTGTGATCAAGCGAGTGAGCGAGACTTAATAGGTTTTAAATCTTGATCCGGAACAGGCAGGAGAAAAAAAACCAAAAACAAACAAAAAACCCCCAAAAAACCCACCAAACAAAACCATAGAGATACACTTCTAATCTGCCTGGAAATTAATCCCAAATGAGGGAGTCTTCTTCCAAATCGGGCTTGACAGATCTGTGGGAAACACTAGACAGAAGGCAGAGCGCCGGACCCCGCATTCCCGGCGAGGCAAAGCTCCGCCGCCGCGGGGAGCGGGACGGGGCTCCTCGCTCCGCCACCGCGCCACCGGCTTGGCGACATGCGAGGGACTGTCGCGGCGGTACTCTTCCTGGGGGATGCAAAACCAGACATCTTAAGAATGCTTTACTAATACAACCCAAATCGACCCCAAAACTTAGAGTCCAGTTGAGCCTTTTTTTTTTTTTTTTTATTAGACTCCGCTCGGGCCTTTAACTCTCTGTGTCGACCCTTGACAAGTAACCGCGTGTGTACGTGTGCGGGGGTGTGCGTCTGTCCGTGCGTGGATGTACCGCAGCCTGCGTTGCTGCAGGCTGAGGCAGACTGTCCGTGGCAATGACCATCATCTCGGGCTCAACAAAACTTCCCACCCGAGGTACATGACGAATGGCATCCTGGTGAGAACGGATTAAGAATGGGGTGAGGAAGGAGGCAGCAGTGGCTCATAAACGACAATTATAAAATTTGGGGGGATCAGCCAGTATAATCCGCGGGAACTGTCCCCAGGGCTCCAGTCTGCCAGAGACAGTCTTTCCCATTAACTTCCCCACAGCCGTCTTCATCTCCCACTCCGGGAGCTCTCCCTCGTATTCTGAATTCAGCTCTAAGTTACTGTTTTGTTTAGAGAAATAAAAATGCCTCTTCTTGCTGCCCCCAGACTCATGGTAATGGGGAAATCTCTGTCCGCCACAGACAACAGCCAGCCTCCTCCGACGCGGCTATTTGGCCGAGCTAGGACAGAGGCTGGCGGTGCGATTCCCCGCGAGGCTGGGGTGTCCTGGGCCGCGGGGAAGGCAGAGATTTCACATCCCCCCCACTCCCCCCGGAGGTGCCAGGGAAATAAACCCTCCAGCAAAGCGCAGTGACGATGTCGCCAGCCGTGGGAAGAGACACCAGCGTAACAGGGGCACAGCGCTGCCCGGGAGCCCCCGTCCCGCCGCGCCTGGCCCCACTGCGCCGCTCCGCGCCTCCGCGCAGCGGGAACCGGCGCACCGCTGCCACCGGGCGGGCGGCTGAGACGGACATCCATCCATCCATCTATCCATCCTTCCGTCCGCCTAAGGCTCGCCCAGCCCTCGGAACAGAGCCTGGCTGCGGCAGGAGTGGGAGGTGGGTCCTCGTCAGGAACTAGAAGGGCACACACCGGCCTAGAGGCTGGCAAAGGAGAGAAGGAAAAGGGAATTTAGCAATAGGTTTTCAATAAATTGGCAAGCTTGGGAAGCAGTGCACCGTCACACGTGTCATGAGAAGCAGCGCGGTCCGGAGCGTGGTGTGCGCGTGATGTGCATGTGCGTGGAAACGTGCGTGTGTGTCTACACAGGGAAAAAGAGAGATTGGTGGTGACAGCCCTGTAAAAAATCGTGGTTTATCCCCCTGAAATCAGTATGCTTATTGCTGGGAGCACATCTTAACCCGTGCACCCAGCGGACCGGGAACCCTATTTGCTTGTTTGTCTCCCTGTATCGTGCCCGTCCTGCTCACAAGGCTGGACAGAAAATCCCAGCCTGCTTCCTATTACGTTGCCTGTTCCCCACCGAAGCAACGTCACCTCAAATATGCCAGTAAATTCCTTACCGAGTTGGGAATGTAATTGGTTGAATGTTTTCTGTAACCTGACTAGCCAATAACACTCTGAGAAAAAATTAAAGAACAACCTAGTTACGACAGATGGTGACAATGACTTGACACTACACGTGTGAGTCAATATTAACTAGAGATAAGATACTTGCCGCACTCATCACAAGTATCATAATACGCCAAAGAGACTCCGTGTGCCGCTATATTTATGGTACAAGGTCCGTTATTTTCAGACAAGTGCTGTTCAAACGGTTGCCCTTGTCATTTCTGTTTTAACATCTGCTAGCTGGCATACGATCTGGCCTTGATAAAGCGTTTCTCTGAGTCTGAATTATTCCTAGCAGACTTTCTTCTTGCAGTTTTTCATCCTGAAAGCAGATAATAATTTATTCAAAACAATTAATTAAAAATAAGAAAGGGGAGGAGACTTAAAACCGTCTTAAAAGCGCAAGAATCGTGGAACAAATGGAAACTGCGAAGGAAGAAATAAGACTAAAAGATAAACAGCAGATAGCCAGAATAACTACAGCTATGAAAAGTGAAGTAGTTGTATCTTTACAACTGTAAAACACAATAAATATGCAACCGCATTTCCAAATTTTATACTGACTTTTTAATCTCAGTCAACAGAAAGCAATATCAGTTATACAAATAGGAATTGGTATTGAACCAGAACAAGAAGTCACGGATATTTCTACATTGAAATGTCGTGCAGCGCATTTTTTTATCCTCAGGTTTGCAAGGGATTCTTAAAGCCTTATATATGCAGTTATGCAGAAGCTGATTGCCAGCAATAAGCAATGCATCCAAGGAAAAGGCTTGAGTACGTATCTTCTCACTTCCAGGATGCGGCTAAGGATCTTCGCCTCAATTCTGCATCAAGGTTGTTGCTTAAAGCAGTCAAAAGGCTATTTAATTGTCAGGCAAGGTTTCCCCCTGCGGAAGTCTCTCCGCATGTTACAATCTCTTTGCAGCTCAGCTCCATATGCATCTCTTTTTCACACTTCTCTCTCCATCTCGGGCTCCTACACCTGGTCCATCACGCGTTTAGCCCATTAGCTCCGGCTCTTCCTTTCATCTTCCCCGTGGCAGACGTTTCTATTTATCCACTGGCAATCAATGTGTGGCGTCACCGGTGGTACTGTAATGACGACTGCACCATTGAGGATGACAGCTTAGAAAGAAGAGGGCAATGGTGATCCCTCCCAGAGCAGCACAGCAGAGTGTAGCGCTCGCATCACAAGGTCACCCTATCTCACCGCTTGCTCCTCTGCATCGGCGGGAGAGGGTTGCTGGGCTTGCACAAGGCTGGAAGGGAGCGGGAGGGAGGGGGGGGGGGAAGAGATCTGGATTTTTTTTTCCCCCCTCCCTTAAGCAACGCCACAATGGAAACCAGGAAGGAGATGGTCATGTTTCTGGAAGGGACACAACTTGGCGCTCTAGTTGGCAAGAGGGTGCCTAATTTGTCCGAAGCGGTGGGGAGCCCCGCTCCAGAGCCGCAGGAGAAGATGATCCATCGGAACTGCCTCAGCCCCAGACCTGGCCCCTTGTCGTCCCGGGAGAGAGGAGGAGGAGGAGGAGGTGGCGGAGGAGAAGACGAAGAGGAGGTGGAGGTGCTGCCAGGGACAGGGACGGTGCCGGAGAGCCGCTCGGCGACAGCAGCACTGCATTCGGCCGGACAGCAGCCCCCCGCCCCGGAGCCTCCCTCCAGCAAAGGGCAGCAGAGCAGCTCGGACACCGAGTCGGATTTCTATGAGGAAATCGAGGTGAGCTGCACCCCGGACTGCGCCACGGGGAGCACCGAGTACCAGCACAGCAAAGGTACCCAACTCCTTCCCATGCCTCCAGCCCCCCGCCCGCGCCGGAGCTGGGGGGCAGGACTGGGGTGTGGGGGGGCGAGAGGGCTGCTGGAGGGGGGTCTTCCCCTCGCCAGCTGAGCGAAGGGCAGCAAAGCCGGGGTGTGTGTGTGTGTATCTCTTTTCCTGGATGATTCTTCAGCTCCCTGCTGCCGGGAGGTTTGTTTAGGAGTCAGAGGACACGACACCGGGCAGCCCCCGCATCCCTGGAGGGGAGCCAGGCTTCCCGCCGTGGATGCATCAGGTCTGCAGCTTGTCCCGTAGGACCCCCTTGGCAAAGACCACCACCCACTTTCCCCCCTCCACCTTTTTTTTTTTTTTTTACCTTTTTTATTCTTCCCCATCGCCTGGACAGTGAGTGCTCCAGGAAATCCCTTCCGATCCTCCCCACCTGCGAGGTTTTGTGTGTGTTGGAGGGAGGGGATAGCAAGATCAAACGGGTTTTCTGACCGAGAGCTGTTTGTGGTTTTGCAGGGTGAAATGTACCCGGGCGAGTGCGGAAGCGCCCATAAAGACCGTAAAATCTCTCTCCAACTCTGCCTGCCCCAAGTGTGGCAGCGAGGTCCTTGTTTGCACATTGGGTTAAACAAAAAAAAACCCCAAAACCAAAAACCAAACAAACCAAAAAAGCAGGGGGGGGGAAGAGGAGAGGTCCAAATTACCTTGTCACTTCTATGTCTCGGTGGCGCCAGCTCGGAAATGGTCCCAATGAATTAATTGCCTTTGGTCTCGGGCACAATGAGGGAGAGTTGCATATGAAAGCAAACTCAGCGTCCAGGCCCCTTTTCCCCCTGCCCCCACTCCTTATTCCTACCTTCCGAGCCTGACAGAGCCCCCCCTACCCTGACAACTTCTCCCCCCACGTCCCCACTTCTCCCCCCTCCCCATTCCTCCATCACTTCAAGAAGAAACTGGGAAGCGCGGAGAGCGCTGTTTGTTCTCTCGTCCCTTTGAGCCTCGTTGAAAATATCCCATCCTGGGCTTTGGAGGCTGAGCGGAGGGTCCCCGAGGCCTGACCCCTCCCCCGGAGGGAGCAGGGTCCCTGCCCGCTGGCTGCTCTGCTCCTGGGCCCTTTCTGGGATGAAAGCAGGGTTCGGCACACCTGCCTTTCCGAGCAGCCCAGAGTCGGGGAAGCTGCGGCGACCGCCTCCGGCTTCACACTGCGGGAAGCAAGTGGGGCATCGATCAGACACTCCCAGGGATGTGTGTTTGTGTGTGTTGGAGGCCTGGGCATGGGGGAGGAGGGGGAACAGGTAGGCTTCCAACCAGAGTGAATAAGCACCCGTCAAATCCTTAACCTGTGCTGCTTCTCCTTCTCCCTGCCCTTCCTTCTGGTCCACCTTGAGGTGTCTCCCCAGCATCCTCAGTACACCCTGTAGGCACAGGAAAGGCGGATGGGGAGGGATGGAGGGAGAAGGAAGCTCACTGGGGAGGCGGGGGGTGAGGGGGAGCATCCCTCCGTGTCCTCCCGATCTCCGAGCGTGTGTCTCTGCTCCGCGCTCCCCACGCAGGGCCGTGCTCCGAGGGGCTGGCCGGCAGCCCCGGCGCCGGGGGGGATCACCCCAAGGGCAGCGGAGGCAGCAGCGGCTCCCAGGGCTCGCTGGGCTGCAGCGCCAGCGACCAGATGCGCCGCTACCGCACCGCCTTCACCCGCGAGCAGATCGCCCGCCTGGAGAAGGAGTTTTACCGGGAGAACTACGTGTCCAGGCCCCGGAGATGTGAACTGGCGGCTGCTCTAAATCTGCCAGAAACCACCATCAAGGTACACACAGCGCGGACATGTTTCCAATTAGCACGATATAAATCTATATGGCCAAGCTTCCTTGCAAAACTCGGGAAAGCACAGCCCTCCTTCCCTACATCCCACCCCCCGCCCCTTTCATGGCCCTGCCCGCACCCTGCTGCAAGCAGTAGTGCGGGAGAGGGGACACGGCTCCCCGAGCCATCCCAGCCAGCACCGCTAATCCGGCCTCTCCCTAGCAGATTATTTTTAATCCTCCCTTCGGACCAGTCCAAACATCGCACAGCTCTTGAGGGAGGGAGGAAGAAGCCAGCAGCAGATCTTGTTTTGATCTCGCTTTGCTTTGCCTTTTCAAAAATATTTGCACATGAAAATAAAAACGATAACGATAATCCCAGGTAGTTACGGCTGCAAAACGGCAGCAAGGAGGCAGAGATGCTGGGTTTGCCCGGATCCGGGGGTGGGGGGTGACAACAGGACAAGCCTCAGCAAGAAGAAAGGAAAACAAGCACCCTAAAAGGGCTACTCCACTGGGACTCCCTGTAGATTTACAGGGGCTTAACTGATCCCTCCGTACATGATGACAGCTCCCTCTGGGAGAAAGAGATGGCGCCGGTCTCCGCTCGCCGGCAGCCCCGCTCCCACCCGCGCCGCCCCGGGGCAGGGGCCGGGGCCGGTGCCGGCTGCCGGGCGGAGCGGGGCAGCGGTGGCGGCGAGTGACGGCTCTCGCCTCCCCTGTCCCCGCAGGTTTGGTTCCAGAACCGCAGGATGAAGGACAAGCGGCAGCGCCTGGCCATGACCTGGCCTCACCCGGCCGATCCGGCGTTTTATACCTACATGATGAGCCACGCAGCGGCCACCGGCAATCTGCCCTACCCCTTCCCCTCCCACCTGCCCCTGCCCTACTACTCCCACATGGGCATCGGAGCCTCCTCGGCCTCTGCGGCCACTCCCTTCAGTACCCCCCTGAGGCCGCTGGACACCTTCAGGGTCCTCTCCCACCCATACCCGAGACCAGAACTGCTGTGCGCCTTCAGGCATCCCTCTCTCTACCCTGTCCCGACTCATGGACTCAGCAGCGGCGGGGGCAACCCCTGCTCCTGCCTGGCTTGCCACAGCGGCCAGTCCAATGGGCTGGCGCAGAGACCCTCCGGATCAGACTTTACCTGTTCTGCCACAACCAGGACTGACTCTTTCCTCACTTTCACGCCCTCTGTGCTTAGCAAAGCCACCTCAGTTTCCATGGACCAGCGAGAAGAAGTACCTTTAACGAGATAAACGTTCGTCTCAGGGTTATTAAAAACGCCTCCTTTTTCCCGGGCTTCTCTTCGAGTTAATGTACCTAGAGCCGATGTCTATTTAATCGTGTTTTCTCCCCGTACGTGGACACCTACGGGAAAAATAAACAAAGACTAAAAAATAGCTCAGTCTTTAAAGGTTTTACATTCCAAGGGGGGGAAAAAGAAGAAGAAAATAAATGACTTGTGTTTTATCTCTGAGAAGGATTTCAGGCACGGAAGAGGAAGAAAAACCAACCCAAATTAAATACACCCCGGTAACCTATAGAAATGAGATGGGACTTTCTTTTCCATGGATAGACCTCTTTACCAAGGACTGAGGCTTCTGCGGGTCACAGCTACAAACCTTATAGAGAAACCTCCGAGACGGAGGAGGAAAATCTGAAATACTTGAAAGAAACATTATCTTGATAACAAAATGGCTTGTGCGCATGAAGAAAGCCAAGATGTAACCTACCAGAGTATTCAGAAAATAAAAACAACGAGCAAACAACAAAAACAAAAGGTTTCTGGATTGCAACTCAACAGTATTGTCCAGTTGTCTCTATAGAGAAGATCAATGCTTTACCATAAAGAAAGACTGTCATTCTGTATATTTCTTTCGTGGTTTAATTGCATTCATATTCTCTCTTGTCTCCTCCTTCGTTTTGAGCAGAATTCCTTAATTTCGCCTCCTCTTTCATTCCAACTTTTGTTTTTAAGAGGCAGACTGGAATTGACAGGGAAAAAATACGAGCTCTTGCCTCTTTATGGGTCAAAGCTATTTGTCCTTTAAATAACAATGTCCTATTACCAGCCGCTGAAATGCGCACACATTGACGAAATTAGCAAGTGATGTATATGTAAGGAGGGTTTTTGAATATCGAATGTATAATGCTCTGTGAGCAGAGACCCCGTGCCAAACGCTAACAAGCCGCCAAGGGAAGAGATTAGGTGACAGGGAGCGCAACTCCTTCAGACAATCACCGGTCTGTAAATTGGAGCAAAGGCGATTTCCCTTCCTTTGTACTTCAGCCTTCAATTCTCTCGTTGAGTTTTCCTTGCTGGTCTTCTTTCTTTCTTTCTTTGATTTTTAATTATTATTATTTAATTCATGCGTTGGGTTTTGTATTTCCTTCCCCACCCCTAATCTTTGCATTTGTATGTGTCCTTCACACTGGTCCCTCTTCCTTCTTAAGGAGTATTTCTTTCACAAGCTCTCTCGCCTCATCTTTCAGATATTTTGGAAGGAGGTAGAATCATTGCTTTTATTTGGGTTTCTGACTACCTAAAATTTAAAAACACGGACACTGGGCTGGGTATTAGTTTCTTCAAAACCGGAATTGTTTATTTCATTCTATTTGAAAATAGCCCAAAGAAAGCACTGTCATAATCTGTTACCGTGTCGGAATAAAACGTAATAACATCACCAACAATAATAACAACAGATACATTTTAACAACATATCACCCATATTTTTTATTGTGTTTAATTAAAAAAAAACCCAAAAAAGTAAAATGTTGTTTAAGGCGAATTTCACCTTCATGCTTTTTCTAATAGTTACACTTCGACAAGCAGGAAAATAAATGCCGGACAGAACAAAGACGTGTTGACACCCCGACTATCTACTTTGTGTTAAATTGCTGAGGAGCCTCTGGTTTATTGTCACACCGGAGACTTTTTGTCCTTAGGACAGGGAGTGAATAGCAGCCCTTCCCTGAAGTGGATGGAGAACAGGGAAAAGACACGGGCGTGCCAGGATATATTTTTCCAATAAAGAAAAATTAGTTTATTAGAGCTTTTAAAAAACTGATCCAAAGTCACCATCTTTAAATCATTAAGGGCAGATTGTTCTGCCCTTTCTGAATGAGATGTCCTCACAGACGTGGAAACCGATGACCCTTTTCGGACACTCACAAACAGATTCTCTCCCCAATCCCCCCAGAAACAACGATTGTAAAGAGCGTCCAAGGGCAGCGCCGGACAACATCCGAGCTTTGCAGTTCTTTCTCCCCCCCCCTTAGGTTGTCTTTTAGCAGACAAGAGAAGAACCAGTCCGACAAAACGGGAGCTGCGGAGCGATTGCCTGATACAACTCCCCCCGACGGCCCCGGGAGAAGGGAGCGCTGAAGAGGCCCGGGGGTAGCTGAGAGCTACCCAGCAAAAGCGGGGGGTCCTAGACGGGCCACAACCCCCCTCCCTCGCCCTCCTTTCTCCGGACAGGCAGAGGCACCTGCTGGTTCGCCACTGCAGGGCAGGATCCGGCCGGGGCTGCCGCCGTCGGCTGCGGAAAGACCGCGGCACCAGTTTGCTCCTGTAAAATTCCCAGTTGGCAAAATGCCATTGGTCAGGGCGCAGGGCGAGATATATATATATACACACAGACACATATATATTTGTTTCCAAATACATATATTTCACATATCTAGGTGTGTGTGCGAAAGGGGCTATTTAACCCCCTGTTTACCGCTTCCACCGTGAAGGGGACACCCGCCCTCACGAGCGGGCAGCCGGGAGGCAGGGACCGGGAGCCTGGGAGGCGGCCCTTCCGCAGCCGGCACGGTCCCCGCTGTCCTCCGCGGCTTCGTGCGACAGCCATTGCCTCCCTCCCGACCACCGCTTGGACGATGCGGCAGCAAAGGGTGGCTGTGGATTTTTCTCCCTGGCTCGATCCCAGGGCAGAGATTGCCTGCGACAGGTAAATAGGCTGCGGGTCGCAGTAATGCCAAGAGTATTTGCAGTTAATAGGGGAGGGAAAATGAGATGTCTGGCGCGATATTGGAAAGTACAAGATCGATGATCCGTCCTCGTGTCCAATCAGCAGCCTTTAATTGACTGTATTTTCTAGGTAATTGAGCCGCTGTACTCCTAAATTGAAGTGGAAGATATAACAATACATTTCACTGGGAGGAATTACTCACTACTTCATAATGAAATTTTCCTTTAGCTGAGCGGGGCCGGTGCCGTTAACGCCTTCGCCGCCGGTGGGGATGCCCGCGGCCCCACGCGTGGGGCATGTCCAGTGGCCGGGGCAGACACGGGGCACCCAGCCGGCAGCAGACTCTGCCTCTGGCTCCGAGACACCGCCACCAGGCAGGAAGGCAGGTTTCCCTCGCCTTGCCCTGGCCCTTTGAGAAATGAGGGTGAGGGTCGGGCCAGGGCCCCGCGGGGAATTGCCCACGCCACTGCCGTGCTGGCAGCGCTGCCCCCGGGCAGTCGGCAGTGGGCACCCGTCCCCCCGGCACCGGCGGACGCGGAGTTGTCTTTGGGTACCCCCATGTGCCGCATCGGCTCCGCTTCCCAGGCAGCCAAATTCAGCTCCGAAAGGCCTTCCCCGCCTTGTTAGCGTTTGATTGATTGCCTTATTAAAGCGTGTTCTTGTAAGTGTGACCGAGCTGATTGCACTGCATATGTTTGGGATAATGCTCATTTTAAACAACTGAATAATAATACTACTAATAAAAAAAAGGACCAGAAGAGGAAGAAAATGAGCTCTAGAGAACGGGTTAAGCCTAAACGATCCCGGGGAGCTGTGCTGTAACTCGCGCATTAAATTGCTCCGTTACTATCAAATTACTCAGCCCTTTTCGGCTCTACTCAGACCATCTTTGTTGTGTTTTATGTGTCATCTCCTATACCATTAAGTGAGATTGCACGGAGACAGCAGCTTACTTTCCCATCTCAGGCTATATGTTTTTATTAAAGTTGCATGATTAAACTGGATCGGATCTGCTTTCCCAGCACTATTCTTTACTCCAGCGCACAAATCATTAGCAAATCGGCTCTCCATATTTCACATTTTCTGCTCGATTGTTAGGTCGTTTTCCAGCACCTGCAGAAAGGCATGCAGCTTCTTTAGCTTCTGGCTTGTATATCTGAAGGATCCTTTTGTTTTCTATTATTCTCCTGCTCGCCTTACTACTTTATTTTACTGCTGAATTTAGCTCCTGGAAACATGCTCCACCATATGTCACCCCAAGGCCCGCTGTCCTGCCGTTTACAATAGTGTTACCCTGGGGTGACGTCAACCTCAGGATAAACTGGAGTCTTGTTAACACAAATGGCTTCATTTAGGCGCATCAGGTTCCTGGGTCGGTGTAAACGGGGAAGGAAACCAGTCCCACCCCCTTTTACTGCATCCTTCAGCGCAGAGTCCCTCGTTTGTTGCCTGCTCCCTCCAGAACTTCTCGCTGCTCCTATTGTAAGAAGGGAGGGTCCCGTCCGCCTCCTTCAGCCCCCGGGACTGGGCTGATCGCCGCCAGGGTCTGGAGAGCCGGTATCGGGGAGGGGATGCGGTTAGGGTCGATTAAGGTGGGTCCCGGACAGAACTGGTCCATGTTTTTGGAAAGTTGTTTTTTTTTTTTCTTTTTTTTCTTTTTTTTTCTCTCTCTCTTTTAAGTAGGGGAAAGAAGAGATAGCTAGTTCAGGATCTTCAAACAAGAAAACAAACCAACCAACTTCTGGACTTCAATTAATCTTTTGTTTTTTTGTTGTTTTGTTTTTGTTTTAATCAGTTAAACTGAGTGTACCTCCGACCAAGAATGCAGCACACGTTTACACTAATATTTACAAACCCCATTTCAAGGAATCACCATCGGTATATTGCACGCACATATGCGCCCAAGGCAAACATACGAAGTGATTTTCCCTGCTGCCCTCTCTGTGAAGGAGTGCCTGGGACTTCAGAGACAGAAATTGCCACTTAAGAACATCACATGAAAGTATTAAGTAATTATTTAAAACAAGGCTGTTTAGAAAAATATTTGTATTTATTGCAGCTGCTCGATTGGCCTCGTTAAAGCCGGGGAGCATTTAAATTGTGTTACAGTCTCATTTAAATCCAGTTTCGTTCCAGCAGGCTGCAAAGCCTGAATAGCACCAATCACTCCATAATGATGATGAATGAGAAATTAATTCAGATACAAGCAAGACAATTTAGGCCTTCATCTGTTTAAACAGCCTTCCAAGATTATTCGCAATTGCAGGTCACAGATTTAATCAATTGTCCAATCTTGTGAAAGTCATATCCTTGCATCTTCATCGAGATTATTTATAGCGTGGCGGAGCCCAGTGAAAGGTACACTCTCTTAACAGGAACAATTACTTAAAGGGAAGCGTTTGCAAAATGAAAAACAAACGCCTCCGTGGACAGATCAAACGCCTCCTCACTCTCCCGGCACATCCTCCCCAGCCTGAGGAAGGGAGTGGAGTTGCAGGTGAGGTGTGAGGGGGACCGTTGCCAGACTCCAGCCCCGCTGTACCAGCTCCGCAGCGAAACCATCCTCACCAGATGCCGCCCCTGCGTGTGCCGCCCAGCCCATCTCCGTGGGGCCGTGCTTTGCTCCCGAGAGCGATGCCTGCAGAAAAGCACACGTTAAAAAGCAGCTTTTAACCAGGCAGTAAAGCACGCAAACCGCGCTGCTGCTCAACCTGATGATGCCAACCCCAGCTACGGGGTGGGCTGTCGTTTTCTGCCCCTGCCTGCCTGTTCGAGAGTGATATACGTATGTGTACCACCAGCCCTGCTTTTGCCCAAGCCCTGCTCCTCCCCTAGCCCGGTCTCGTACCCCACGACCCTCCCCTGGACCGGGTGAGCCGCGGCGCGGTGCCCAGGATGGAGTCGTCGGAGCCTCCCCTGCGCCTCGCCTGTGAGAGCGGCTCTTCCTCGGGCTGGGGCGAGCCGCACCGGGAAAGGTCCGAGGTGGCGAATAACTCGGGGCTGAAGCAGACCATTTGGTAACTGGGAGAGTTGCTGCATCTCTCGAAGAGCTGCAAAGCAGAGGAGAGGCCAGGTGTATTCTTCAGTGTCCCGGCGTATAACTGTCTCCTCTTCGCCCCGTCTCCAAACACAGACAGACCTGTCTAACTCCATCACTCATCTGCCCCCTGGTCTGGAGGCACTGTCTGGAAGGCGTGTTTCAGACTCCTGCCCAAACTCGAGAGGTGATTCCCGGGCTGCCCCAAAGAGGCTCATCCCAGGGCACAGGGAAGGGAGCCCGCAGGGAGCGCCTGGGGTGAGCCTCTTGTACAAGGGAGCCTGAGGGTGGGAGGTCCAGCACCCGTGGGCAGAGGGGGTCCGCCCGCCCCGTCTAACTCCTGGGGCCGAGTCGCCACCGGAGAGCTCTCGGGAGTCACCAAAGTGTGACCGCAGAGATAGGTGGTCATGCAGCCGACGGAGAGGAGAGTTTCCTGGGTGGGAGCATGAGAGGATTAGCAGTGACATGTTCCTCGGATGACCCGGGACCCCATGTCAAGGCAGTTTCGCCGCATCTCAAAGAGGAGCGCGGGGCGCACCCACCCACGGGCACTGCTGGGGCGGGGAAACGCGAGTGTTTCGGGCAGCGGGCCGGACCGGAGGAGTCGTGCGGGTGCGTGGGTGTGTTACGCGTGGGCGTGTGTCCCTGCTCCCCCTTTCGCCGTCCGACGAGGGAACCCGAAGCAACGCCGGTGCCTAAAACAAAGGCCTGACTACAGAGCTCCCAGAGTTCCGAGGAGCCAGGCTCAGCGGCCGACTTTGATGTATCGCTGTCCAATTAGTGCCTTTAATTGGCGTCTCCTGGGACAGGCAACCCGGTAGCGGGGATGTCGAGCGCTGCCCCAGCAAGCCCTGCCCGCTCGCAAGGTAACAGATAACGAACCCGCCCGGGCGGCAAGAATCCTGCATCCCTCCGAGTAAAGGGGGGTGGGGGGGAAAAGACCTCTCAAACTTGAGACCCATTGCTTGCAAACCGTCCTGTGGGGTTCCGTGCTCATGGACACCCGTGTGCCCAGGCAGGGAGGGGCGCGAGGTGTAGCTGCTCCCACATTTACCCCAGTCTCCACCATCAAACCCCTATCTCTGCCGAGGGGGGGGTTGCCAGCGTGGAAAGGACACTGCTTAAAATATACCGCATGGTCCTTCCAATTTCGCTAATGAAGGTCGCCTGTTAAGTGTACTTTTAGAGGTTAAATGAGGCCGACTGCAGATTTAAAGACGTTTCATAAAACGTCTTATTTAAATGACACATACTGTATATACAGATGCCATTACAGCCATCTAGATTTACCTTGGGGGAAGAGGAAAGAAAACAAATACACAAACAGGCAGGGAGGAAAAAGCGCCGCCAATTTATTCCAAACCAAAAATGCTCGGTCGAAAAATAAATTGATTGCTTCATCCATCAAACGTATAAAATACATTTCTGAGATCAGAAGCTGCTTGGAAAGAGAGAGAGGCGGAGGGAAAGTTCGTACTTGACAAGAACCCTCAAAAGGGGCCTGCTAGGAAAATAAAGGGAATAAAAGACAGCTGTCGCTGGAAGCTCACCTTGACTCAATCCTGGTTTTCTTTTTTTTCTTCTTTATTTCTTTTTTTGTTTGTTTGTTTTTTTTTTTGTTTTTTCCCCTTGGGTACTCGTGCAACGTTTTAGGAAAAAAAATCATTCGAGGCCAGAGGATGATGAGATTTTTTGATTAACAAGGAAATAAATTTGGCAGAACGGAAAGTGATTCTGAGTTCTCAAACCTGCTGTTAACAGAGGCGTCTCTGGGGAAGGCGGGAAGGTCGAGGTTGCCTCGGGAGCCATCAATCCCTGGTACCTGGATATACCTTGAAACTCAGTCACCAGACATTTTGTGGGAAAGCATCACTGATAGGTATTTGTAATCTGAAGTATTTTATTTGCTTTGTGGTATTTTTTTTTTGTATTTGCATTTTCAGTGTTAAAATGTCATTTTGCCACTTTCTTCCCAAGCAGCACAGTTACATGAGGGGCTTTTCTTACGTTCAGTCCTCAGAAGCTAAGTCCTATATGTAAGTCACAGCCTGAAAATGCCACTTCCCCACTCTATAGGGAGACCTTAATTTGCACCAGGATGAGTGCTCTCAATCTCTTCTCCAAGAGCAAATACCCTAACAGTCTCTTCAGCCAGTTCTCCCAATAGCTTGATTTCACCTTGCTAATTTTTGATTGAAAAACTTTCATACTTTCTACCTTGCTGAGACCAAATTCTGAAGGTCCTAACTCATCCCAAAATGTATTTTTGCCTACTTAGGGGAAGTTTGCTTACTGCTACTGCAGTGCAGGGTCAAAGATGAATTACAGAGCAAATAAGGCAACTACTATTACTATATCCACACGATTAATATGTGGCCTTGTACTCCCCCACAGGCTGTGAATTACTCCTGGGAATTATCCTATGGTTATTCTAACGTTTACTTGAGCCTGTGTGCTTTAGGGAGGGAAGCTTTCTCTAATGTGGAGATACTGAGTCATAGGTTCCAAAACCACTTTCCACAAATGACTTGACCTGAAGTAAAATTTAATCCTAAACCAAAAGGTCTGATTTCCTAAGCCTTCAGCTAGAAAGGAGCACATACTTGCCTCCTCTGACAATTACAAAGTAGGTAGAAAATCATACAGAAAAGAGAAGGGGGGGGGGGGGGGAAAGAAGAGGGGGAAACCCCTAGCTTTGTCAAGGTTTATGCTCCCCTTGCAGCCAGTTGAAATGCAGACTGGGATCTGTTCCAGAGGCAGAAAAGCACTCAGCCAGTTGACTGGGGTTGGTTTGGCTCCAAATGATGTTCCTAGTCTGTTCCTGGTTCAGCAGCCATGTGGATTTGGATGAGTGGACAAGCCTGAGTGTCTCTGCTGTTCTCAGCCCCAAGCAGTGCCCATTAACAATGGTTCATGAGGTACAAGAACATAGAGAATGCTTGACCCTACACCCCTCTCTCTCTGCTTTGACTGTCGCAGCTTCTCCCCTGAAGCTCTGCATGTCATTTGGGTCACAAACACAGGTTTTCACAACAGAATTGTACTGCAACACTGAGCAACTGAATTGTACGTTGCCAGTAAGGAGGCAGTTACTCCTGCATCTAGCCCATTTAATCTAATCTAACTTCAGATCATGACATCAGGTCCTCTGAGAAAAAAAGGCAGTAGCATCACTTATTAGGGTTCCCTACTTTTGATGTCGAGCAGCCGACATCCATATCTCTGACACACCTACTGATTTTTGTATTATAACATATTCCAGTTGGCCACTTGTGTCTCAAGGACTGTACCCAAGCATTTGCAAGCTAATAGTGCAAGACAGACAGGAAAAAGGGCAACATGACCTCCATTTTCTAACACTGCTCCACAGAGAAGTCACATTTGCTAGTGGGAGTTTAGTCTGGGATCATCAGATCCAGATGCCGGAATAAGAGATGCTGATACTGTATTAGCTCCCAGTGCTGATTTCCGTGGCATTGTCCCGGACTGTATTCTCCAAACCAGCATTCCTCAGCCAAACCCAAATTGCGTTTAACACCACATAGAGTCAGTTACCTGAGATTTGGAGCAAGCGATGATCAGCTGTATCACACAATTTTAGCATATTCAGAATCTTATATGATTCCCACATCTAATGAAAATTTTGTACTTTGTCTTCAGGGCCAACCTCCCTCTTTAACCAAAAGAAATATACTCCAAGGTCTGATTTTAAACTTCTTGATACCCAAGTAGGCAGTTAGGGTAGCATTTCTACACTATGATGCATGGCTTCATGGTGATGTGGCAACACTATATCATTGGTATATAACCCCACCAAGGGCAAAATCATCCTGATAGATCCAATAACTCTTTTATGCAGGAGCATAATTCTCAAAACATCTCCTTGAAAAAGCAGTTGTAAAGCTGAGCATCTGTGTGAATGTTGTTCCAGTTTGTCATAACCACCCCTTCAGCAATGGATGCTACTTGAGGTCTACTGTTATCTCCCACACCAATAGAAATTAAAGAGTTGCTGTGATCCCCTCATATTGATGCTTTTTTCCGTAAGTCTCCAATAAGTTATTTTGCAGGCTTATTAACATTTTGCTTTATAAACTGATAGTTTAACTGTGGAAGAACCTACAGCTTGTTCTGTACATCACAGACCATCAGATTTCTCCCATTATTTTTTATGGAGCCTAGTATGATGCATTTGACAGGGAATAACTTTCAAAGCATGTGCCTGATGTGACCTGACATATCAGATTATGGAGAACTGTGGTAGTATACACCAGCCATGATTCACTGGCAAAAGCAAACAGAATAGACCAGAACAAAAAAAAGAACCCTTCAGATTTTTTTTTTATTTATAATAAAAATTGTTTAGCAATTTATCCTTCCGTTCTTCTCAGCTAAATTACTGAACCTTTATTATCCATTATTTTCCATGAAATGTTTGCATACTGTAGTAAAGTACCTCTCTGTCTTCACTCTGACAACCTAAGCAAACAAAATTCTTGTGACCTGTCAGTGTGAGGCACTTTATTCAGTTACTGAGCTCTGAGTGAGGCTTTCTGTTATACCATCTCAAATTTTACAGCCTCCTTTCTCAAAGCATGGAAGTCATAACTACTTACCAGTGTGAGGGTATTTAGCATTTGTTCCAGCAGCAGTCTATCTTTTTATTTCTATTTAATATATCCCGTACAGGCTACCAAGAACTGCACTAGCCCACATGCAATTCTACAGCACTGCAACGTGACTGCATGTTCACACATATCTCCACTAGAACATTGCTCTTCTCCACCTCTGCCTTCTAGAACATGCTCCTCCACCTCTGCCTTCTAGACCATGCTCCTCAGCCTGGAAGGACATTCCTAAATGTCTTATTTTATGTGTTGCAATGTTTACAGTTTGTTTATTTGTCAGGTCAAATGTCTCTGTGACAGGAGAGCTGCAGGAATTGCCCTGTTATCTAGAACAGATTTACAAGGGGGGGAAAAAAAAGGGATTGTGGCCCCCTGAGCACCATCTTCTTTTCATACTCATGGTAACAGCTGCATAGGCATGCAGGTGCCACATATACAATGTGGCACATTCATCCTTGACACATATTTGATCAACATTGGGCAGGTACATACTTCTGACCACCTGATTACAACACCCAGTAGTGCTGAATACACCAGTCCATGCAGAACCTCGTCAGCTGTAATCCCATTCCATGGTGGTGTCTATATCAGCAACTCTTTTTTGTGCTCTTTAAATCTGCTGATTCTTAATTTGCTTAAAGTAGTCTTTGGCACCTACCGATTAGGGGTACTGTATAATATTGGGGTACTCCAGAATATGTTAAGATTAGAATGTTGTGCTATAACTTCCTTACAGGAGCTGAAGCTGAGACATTTATAAACTAAACCCAAAGTCTCATCAAAAGAAATCAAATGTACAATGCCAAAACCTATTTTTCATTCAACTATGTTGATTGACATAACTTATACTGCTCTCCTGAATTCTTTATTAAATTCATCCCATGCCAGTTTTGCTTTTATTTTTCTTTTATATTAGTGCCATGCTAATCAGCCCTGTGGAGGGTTGGCCCTTGGCTGGGGGCCAAACCACACACACCCGCTCACACAGTCCCTGCCCCCACCCAATGATAGGGGAGAGAATTAAAGAGGTAAATGGCAAAGAGGACTTGTGGGTTGAGATAAAGACAAGTTAATAACTAAACTACAATAATATTGGAAATAATACTATATAAAAATATGCAATGNGTCAGTCTGCTTCTCAATCTTGACCTAAAAGCAAATCCCAAGCTAGAAGCCGGACTGTCTCTCTCCCCCCCCGCTCTGTCTGTGGAGAGGAGAGAGGCTGAATGTATTTTGTCCTTGAGAGTATCCTGGCAATAACTATAAATGTTCTTTTCCTATCAGTTTTCTCGTGAGCAGGAATCCAAAACATAGCTTCTTGCTAACTATTTATAAAGAGAAGGAAGAAAGAAAAAAAAAATTAACTCTCCTCTGCTTAACCCACGACAAGCCCACAGTTACTGGGTCACCTCCTTCTTTCCTTCTGAGTAGAAGCACAACATTTTCTCTTTTGAAATGTCACCAGTATTCCAAGATTTCTTGGAAATAAACATCAGAGTTGTCCTCAATCACTTCTTTAAAGACTGCAGACCCATTGATAATTATTTCTCTATCCCACTAGGCATTGTTTAATATCCTCTTTAGTTTATAACCTTATTTAAAGTACTTAATGTTCCTCTTTTGATAAGATTACATCACCCTGCTTTCCAAATGAAGATTAAAACACCAATTTTCCACTTCCAGCTTGTATCAGATCTACACTTCGGAGACAATTTCTTTTGTTTTTGACGTATTCTTGACATTTTTCTTACTGCTTTTGTATATGTTACCCCTGAATTTTTCCTGTTGTCTTTAGCTTCGCTTACTAACTTCCTGGCATTTTATGGCATTTAATGTATGCTAATTGCTATCTAATACAGATCCCTCTGCATGTTGTATGGCAATCTTTTTTCCTTAAGATATTTGCCTTCATTTCACTCTTTCCCAGGACTATTCTGAAATTAAGAAGCTGCCTTCCACATAGATATTGCTCAGTATTGCTCATAATTTCCGGTCTCTAGCCACCCACCAGTTTCCAGTCTAAAAGCAAATTCGTCACAAGGTCCAAAAATTATTTTTTTCCGTTCTGGACAGCATGCCTTTCAAGTTGGGGAATTATCCATGATTTTCAGAAACTATCAGTGATGCTTTACTGCTAGCTGCATGAGATAAAGTCGCACATATGCCAAACTGAGTTTGTCCAGATGCTACTATTTTTGTTCCTAGATATTGCAGACAAATGTTTAGGAGGTAATTCATCTGATTCTTGGGCTTGATTTGGTAGTTTGTGGCACACCCGTGTAGGCATCCCTGGTCTTGTTAGTTAGTACATCAACCCATATGCTTTTGAGACATTTTAGTTGTGAGTTATAATTACCAAGTTGGTCTTCCCTCTTTCCGCTCACTGCTTTTGCCTACTCTATCTGCTTATCCAGGTTATAATCTGAATTTGATGCTCCATTCACATGACTCATCCCACCAGGTGCTAGTGATGCTGACTCTATATTTTTGCTAATAAGACTTTTCCTGTTCCTTGACTGCATTATCCACACATCCTACCACTGTTGTAGAAGAATTAGAAACATTACTTTTCTTCACATTATTTGTTACATTGCTTCAAAGTTTGTTGTTTATTATACCATATTTGCAGCTGAAACCATGTTTGTATCTTCAGCTGTCTACCCTGGAGTCACTGTACTAGTACTCTCCTGCTGTTCTAATTCCCAGCTGCTCCCTCATCCATGAACAGGACACACTATTCATACACTCTCTCTCCTCTTAGTACATGCAAAAGTTCAACTTCAGGCCAGAAGCAAAGTCCCAAGGATGCTTCAGATTTTCTGCTTTTTGTAACTTGTAAGAGTGGAAGAATCTCTGAAAGGTTTGTATGGATACTCATCTAGCTGTTTTTCTTGCTTCCTTCTCAAATCCTCAAAGTCTTTCTTTAACCTTCTGCCACTAGTTGTAGTGAGTATCAGAGTTGACATTTCTAGGATGATTTCACAAACATGTCTGCTTGTACAGTGCATTGGTTCTTATTTTTTTTACATAATATTTTTGGTCACTTCAATGTCTATCTGGCTGCTTGCAACATGTCAGGTTGTGGCTTTTTAATCTCTGCATGCTGTTTAAATCCATGCTTTGGAAAACTGATGGCACTAAGCATTTGGCTTAGCAAAGGATAGCTACACCTGCATAGCCAATACCTTAGGGATATATTGATCTCAGTCTATTTCAGTTCAGTCCTTTTCTGACAACTTTTACACTCTCCAAAACTTTCAGTCATCTCATGTCACTCTATGCCACCATGGAGACCATGTTCAGTGATGACAAATTAGAAGTGAAGATACATGGATGCATTAAACCAAATCTTAAATCGTATATTTGAATCATAATGGTTCTTCTGTCACTTTTCTGAATCTTTTCTCAATTTGTCTGCACCCTTTACAAGGTGAAGATTGTATTCTAGTGATGGACTTATGTCATTGATAGTTAAAAAAACTCTCTGTGCTTGCTACCTCTATTTGAATTACCCCTATGAGCTACCACATCACCTTGGGAATTCACGTTCAGTAATTCTCAGTCCTTCAGAGGTTTGAACCCTTTCAACCACAGGCTTCCTCAGATCCACATCCTGTGACAAAGTCAAATGCCAGATCAGATGTGGGGCCATTTACCACGTGATTCAGGTAATTCAGCTGAAGTGACATGTCCTCAAAATATATTTATGTTAAAATAAATTAACATTCTTCTCCAGCAATTCCACCCCTGAAAATATTGATACAACTAATGAGCAGTGGTGATCCATAGGAGAACTGCTGGATGATCTGCCATAGTTCTCCCTTAGGTGAGGACTATCTCCTCTGCTGATCTATTAGTTATCTGGTTTTCAACCCATTTAATATGTGTTACACTCAAATAGCATTACTTTTATATCAGAATCTGGATTAAATCAAAAGGAGTCTGCTAGAGAAATGCAGAAATCTTTGCCAAACAAACGTATTATAATTTTTAAAAAAATGGCAGCTCCTATTGACAGTATTCTTCCTTAATAAAGCAGACAAAGAAAAAAAAAACCCACTTTTGATGACAGTTAGTTGTGTTGCCATCTTCTCATTCTTTGTTTCTTACATCTTACATTATTTTTTCTGTGGCTCTGCCTGGGAGAAACTATTCATTTTAGCTGTGGTATGCTGATTTTTTTTCCACTCTCTTTGAAACTACCTCAGAATGATAAGATTTGCTACACGCCTTTAATGCATCCTGTAGTCTTCGATGTCCCATTGCATTCTTTGAAAGGAAGTCTAGAATTCAATTCCATAAATAGGTTATCTACTCAATTTGATGATAATCTCAATTTCCAGACTGCTCTTTAATCAAGCACACTTGGGACTTTTTATTCCACTGTTTCATACTCTTCTGTCTGTTAGCAGACAGGCCAGAACAGCTTTGCCAAATGGACTAATTTTGATCTTGCTATTTGAAATGTGTAAAGCTTTGAATTTTAACTTTGGGCACGGCACTTGCTGTGATTATGTTTTATTCAGCTCCAATATCTATTTGGAATTCACTTTTTATCCATTTCTTTCCATTGTCAGAAGCCAATCTGCTATAGAATATATCAGTGTAGATTTAATCAAGAGACTTAGTAAAACCTTTATTTCATTAACAGAGCTTCATCCTCCAGCTGCATTTTGCTATCAGAGACCCGTGCCAACACCTTTGCATTGTATCAATTCTCTCCAGGGTTGTTGAAAACAAAGCTGGTCTCTACACCATACTTCCCTTCACTGTCTCACATTGAGTTTGGGCATGTGTTTTCAATTGTACACTTCATTCTTTCAGCACTTATTAGATATTTGGATTAAGAAAGCATGCTTTCTGCTGTGTTTCAAATACCTTTGCAACTTTGAATTTGTCTCTCATGTTAAAGCTGCGGTGGCCTAGTTATCCTTTATTTTGTCACAGAGAGTTTTGTTTAGTCTGTTAGTCTGTTAACATTCATGTGATTTGGCTTTACCACGCAGACTGATGACTTAATGGGACAGTCATCTCAACAAGGAGGTAGTTTCTGCTAAACAGAATTTATTTATTTGAAAGAGCTGTTTTTGCATGGATCATCTTTCTGCTGCTTTCTGTAACACATCCAATTACTCTTGCATATATCTTCTTCACTTTAAAAATCTATGTTAAACTTTTCCATACTTCTAATAGTTAATGAGTTTTGCATCCTTCTGCTATCCTCTTTGCAGTAACACAATAGTGCAGATAAACCGTACTACTGCTTCTCTCTCATGTTGTAGTATTTCAAGTGGTATAATTTAAAAATCCTTTCTGGCCCTTACGTTAGGCTTGCCTATAGGGCAATAAAGGTATCTCAGGCTTAACTCTAGCAGAGCCAAGGTACCTATCCCCCAAAAAAGCTCTGTCCAGCAATTGTCTAACCCCAGAAATATTTTGTTTGGCTGCTGCAGGCTCCAATCACTAATGCAAAGAGGATTGAGGGAACAAGGACTAGGAACTAGGAATTCCTAGTTCCTGTATTCGTAATTCCTGGATTGTGAACTGGCTGGAAAAAAGAAGCCAGAGAGTTGTGGTGAGTGGGATGGAGTCTAGTTGGAGGCCTGTATCTAGTGGAGTCCCCCAGGGTTCGGTAGTGGGACCTGTGCT